>JAJEJO010001880.1:177535-210920 GCA_020662805.1 Glaucomys volans
TATATATATATATATATATATATATATATATATATATATATGCATAGAACATATGTGGCATTGTTTCGAGGTAAGTTAAATATTTGAATTAATTGGTTTAAAACTGCATCCATCATTATATAATTTAGGAGTTATTTAGGAAACTTAAAAAGTTTTAAAACACATAGATTTTGTGTTTGTTTTGTTTGCTCATTCCTTCACTATTGGATTTCCAATTTTATTTCATTGCTATAAGTAGTCTTAGGAATTCTTACTTTTTTGGAACTCATTGGAAATTTCTTTGAGGCTTAAAATATGATACTTCAGCCTGAAAAGTATGAGTTATTTACTTTTTAGTAAAGTTTTATCACATAGAAGATTAAACTTATCATAATTCAAATTCCCCCTATATTTTCTTTTTTGTTTTCTTTTTTCATTTGTGGATTTATGAAAACTATGTCCTAAAATTTCTCACTGCATTTGCAAATGTCACAATTTCTCTCTTTCAATCAATGATGCTGATTGTGAAACTGTATTCATAGGTACATAAACATGATTACTGTATTTTCATGGTAGATTGGAATTTTCATGAGTTTGAAATATTATTCTTGATCACTTAATTTTTTGCCTTGATTTTTATTTTATTTGAAGCTCACCTTTTAAGTAGCATTCCTCTATTATACCTTTTTTCTATTTCTATATCTCTAAGTTTTTTTCTGTTCCTATGTCTCTAAGTTTGTGTGTGTGTGTGTGTGTGTGTGTGTGTGCATGTGTGTGCATGTGTGTTTGGGGGTAGATATAGGCATAGAGAAGGGATTTGCTTAAACTCAGCCTGAGTCCATTTCTTAATAGTGGAGTTTAATCTATTTTAACTTATTTATTGTGAGGTTTTATATGATTTGACTTATGTACCTGCATAATGTACCTGCACCAATTTTGTCATGTTGGAAATTTTCCCATCAGTACCTAAGTGAAACCCACTGGTGGGGGTGCTGGAAGGTAGATAGTTTAGGGGCAGTATTCTCTGTCACCCCAGGTGAAGTGATTCTTGTCACTCAAGATGGAAAGACCCCTATTCTCCCTCCTATCCCCCTGCTCCTGACCGTGTAGCTACCTACTCTGACATTAACCCATCAAGAACTCCAAACTCTGAAATCCTTCAGATTTGTGCCATCAGATCACATCTTTAGCTGCTTCCCGAGGTGTGACTATTTCTGAGAGTTCAGGTCTTTGCTAACTGTCAAGAGATTGGGATAGGGAATTTTAGGATTCCTTACTTTAACCTAAAGGAGGCATTTGATGGTAGACAAGTGTTGTAGAATCTTTTTTCAGGCTTTCTTATTTCCTTTCTCCTATTCTAATTTTTTTGTACAGTCTTTGTTCAACCCCACCAGGAGCTAAAAGTCCATTTGGCTTACCCACTGTTATTCTTCTGCTTATGTTCTCCTATGCCCTTGCTCATGGTAAAGCCCTATCTTGGTCAAACCCACCTCTGCCTTCCTAACCTGTGCCTTCACAACTTAATAGGTGGTAGAAAGCCCCCAGTTAGGCTGCTGGTTTTATTTCAAATCCATGGTCACTGATCTCAAGAGGCTCACAGTGTTGTGTGAGAGTCACACTCTAATCTCTGGTTGGTTCTCTTCTCTTCACTCAGAGAGCTATCTTAAACCTTCTTCACTTGAAACACCATGCTATCTGCAGATGTTGTGTACTTTGCTTTATACATATTTATGTTTTGCAGAAAAAATAAGCAATTAGGACACAGCTATGCAATCATGGACATAGCTATGTCCATGATCTCCACTCACATCTACCCACCTATCAACATTTGCCTCAAATATGCTTAATAAATGGTATTTGTTTCTAGTGAGACCATCGTGTGTTTGATCCCACTATCTCATGTCTACTCAGGGACATTGCTACAGTTAATTTATCTTGCATTATCAAAATTTCCCCTTCTACTGGACATTTTCACCCAAAACACACAGTTATTTCTCCCATCTTAAAAAAACAAAACTCCTTTCTTGACCTCCTTTAGATTCTCATCTTCTCTTTAGAGAAAGAACAAGATTCCTCAAAACCATAACACTTACTTCCATCTCCCACAGTTCCATCAAAATTGCTCCAATCAAGGTCACAAATGACTTCCATCTTGCTAAACCCATTGCTAAGTTCTTAACCCTTGTATGACCTCTGCAGCATTTGACATTCCCTCCTCCTTGAAACACTCTTCACTTGGTTTTACTCCTACCTTATTGAACGTTCCACTCATTTTCTTGCTGCCCCCCCGACATCTCCCTACCTCCTAATGAAGATAAGCCATAGGATTCAGTGCTTGGTCATCTTTTTCTTTTCTGTCTTCCATCTCTCCCTTGGTGATTTCATCCATTTTTAGGGCTCAGACTGCAATTGGCTCTCCTTATCTACAAGTTTGCATCTTCAGATTCACCCAACTGAGGAACCAGAATACCCAGAAAAAAATGTGTCTATGCTGAACATATACAGTATTTTCTCTTGTCATTATTCCCTAAACAATATAATAGAATGACAATTATTTTTATAGCATTTACATTATATTAGAAGTAATCTAAAGATGATTTCAAGTATATGGCAGGATGTATACATAGGTTGTGTGCAAACACTAGACCATTTTTTATATAAAAGATTTGAGCATCCATGGTTTTTGGTATCCTTGGAAGTCTTGGAACTAGTGCCTTGTGGATGACTGTATACACTAATGATTCTCAAAGATATATCCAGCCCATACTTGCCCCCTAAATCTCAGTCTCATATGACTCCTGCTTACTTGTCCTGTGACATCTAGAGGCATCAAGACTAATCATGTTAAAAGTTGAAAGCTTCATCTTTCTCCTCAAGCCTGTTTCTTCTCCATTCTTCCCTACTTCTGTAAATGGAAGCTTCCTTTCCTTTTTCACATTAATTATTAGTATATTACAAATTACCCCATAACTCAGTGATTCAAAATAACAAATACTGTCTCATGATTTCTGTGGACCAAGAGTGACTTGACTGGGTGTTCTAGCTCAAGTTCTTCCATGAAGATGCAGTTGAACAGGTGGCTGGCATTCATTGAAAGCCACAATAGAGGAAGGATCTGCTTCCGAGAGTATTCACTTGGTAGATCTCAGTGTCTTGCAGGCTGCTGACCAAAGATTTCAGTTACTCACCACTTGGGCCTCTCCATAAACTGCCAGAGTGTCCTTATGACATGATAACTGGCTTCTCCCAGATGAGTGATTCAAGAGAGTGAGACAATGTAAGAGCATCCAAGACAGAAGCCATAGTCTTTTTATAACCAAATCCTGGGAGAGACATAACACTTTTGCCATATTCTCTTCTCTAGAGTGAGTCATTAAGTCTAGCCTCTGATCAAGGAGGAGAAATACAAGGGTGTGAATACATGACACAGTGTCATTGGGTGCTTTCTCAGGCTGCCTACCCCATATCCCTCACCCAACCTGCCAGCAACCTGTTACCTCTGTTTCCTCTTTGATCTCATGGCCTACTGCTATTCCCCTTGCTTACTCCATTTCAAGTCCCCACTGTAGAGTGTTTGCACTTCCTGTTCCCTCTGCCTGGGTTTCTCTTCTCTCTGCTCCACATAATTTGCTTCCTCATCTCCTTTAGGTCTCTACTCACACAGAGGTTCCCACAGAGCACTCAACTTAAAATTGCAAATCTCCTTCAGCTCTTGCTTGCTCCTTCTCTGCTTTGTTTCCATAGCATTGGTCACCAGATAGTATGCCACCTATTTACTTGTTGATTTTGGTTATTTTGTTTTTCCTACAGGGATGTGCATTCATGAGCATGAGAAATTTTTGTTTGTTCACTTGCGTCTCCAACACCTGAAACAATGCCTGGAACAAAGGGAGCCCTCCAAAACTATTAAAAAAAATGACCAAATTAAATTTTTTTTGTTTTAATGATTCCTTTACTGAAAGCTACCTAACCTAATTTTATTTTTCTGGTAGTTATTCTAAAATTTTGAATCCAAATACCTAAAATTATTTTTCTGTAAACAAATTTAATTAGCAGCTATATTTTCCCCTGTCAGGAAATGAGGATCACAGCATGTTTCTAACCTCCTTATCTCTCTTTCACAACTTCATCTCATGTTGCAATAATCTGGAATTTTAATTCTATAATTTATTTATTTCTTCTTTTCATTCAACCATCATTTATAGAACATCTACTGACTTTCTGGGGTTTTTTTTAGCAATTAAAAATGATTTAAGCCTTGTTCTGTATCGTGTCAGGTGTACGTGTTACATGATGTACTCATTTACCAAAACTGTAAAGCTGATATTTGAGTATCTCCATTGAGAGGCTGAATAAACAAACAATGGCCACACCATATATACAAAATGGAACTCTGACCACAACCTGCAGCTCAGTAAACCAAGCCCTGCTGTAAGTCAGACTTGTAGGAAGCCAGATCGCTGTCTCTAAAGACAACCGAGGAAATAAAATAGTAATTCTTGTAACAATTGGGCACAAATGGGCCGGCCTTGATTAATAACTGATAAGTTTCATGATTTTTGTCTGTACTTACAACTTAGGACCAACCAGAAAAAGCTGAATATTTCCCTTACCAATCACATAGGATACCTGCTTCTAGCTCACTGCCTCCAGTCAGAGAGCCCCTGAGGCCTCCCCTTTGTCCACTATTGAGCTTTTTCATTCCTTTGCCTGCCCTTGGTCCTTGCAAAAATGTGAACGATGGTGGCCATTTCCCTTGTTAGAGCAAGCCTTGAGTAAGCAGACTTTGCTTTCCTCATTTGGTTGGTCTTCATTTAAATGACACACATATGATGTGTGTAATTTATTTTTCTGGGACATAGATTTATCCCAGGGCCTTGAACATGGTAGACAAGTGCTCTAGCAGTGAGATACATTCAATGTATGTAAATTTTATATTTAAGAAGAGCTTTCATGATGAGTAGAGGTGAGGAGTTGATAAAGGCAGAGGTTGGTGGTGGTTGAAGCTGGTGATGAAGCTAGGGACTGAAGCTAGGGATTCATCATGCTGTTCTGTTTTTTTTTTTTTTTGCTGAATTTTTCCATAATAAGTGTTAGAAAATCATGTACATGTGGCCACCACTGTTTCTCTTATTCTACATACTTTCTTTGAGTCCATTTTTGTTTTTCCGGAACTGATTCATTCTTTAATCAAAAGAGAATTACTGAGTGTCTCTTGAGTGTTGGACTGTTCTAGGCACCGGGAATAAAAAACAAAACAGCATATCCCACTGTCAGGAGCCAGTGCATAAGGCTGGTAGTGACACCAATAGACATCTTGTTAGGGTGAGAGCTGTTATCACCTCCTTGTCAATGCAGGATGAGGGGAATTGAGGGGGTAGTGATGGGTCTGTTGCATCATTAGGGGCTCACGGATGGTTCTGAGCAAGTGATTTTGGAGCAGGAATCTGAAGGAAAAGAACAAGGAATATGTCACTAGGGGAAGAAGACTTTCCAGACCAGGCCCTGAGACACAGCAGAGACAACAAAGACCTCAGAGGCCCTGGTAGTTCTGACCTACCTATCTCTATTCTCAGCTGTGGGACTGTTCTGTGTGTTCAGACTCATCACACATTCATAGTGTTCCTCTCAGCTGTGTGCTGGGTCATTCTGCTTTCTCATGTGGATTAAATGAGACAGTTGGGGGCCTTCATGAGCCAGGAGGCCAGGCTCAAATGCAGACTGAGGTGTAGGAAGGTAAAACCAGGCAAATCACATCCTCCCAGTGGACAATTACGGAAGTTTTGGGGAGTTCCCAGCATGCCACAGCTCCCATTGATGATACAACCCTGTACTAACTTTCTCCTCCTCTCTAACTCCTGCCTCTTTGCATCAACTATATGTTCTCAGGCTCTACTTTGGGGGGATAGCATGCTTGGTGGGTTGGAGGAGCAGCAGGAAGCCTTGGTGCCTGGAGCACAGGGAAGTGAGGGACAGGGAAGATGAGTCCCCAGGGTGCCCAAGGCTCCAGTGGAGATGGTAGACCCAGGAAAAGAGTGAGGGAAGACTTGATCAACTTCAGCTTTCTCAGCACCATTGCATTGAAAATCATGGGCTGGGAGGCAGTTGCTCCAAACAGGAGCAACTTCAATGGACCAGATGAAGGTGGTGAGGCTGGGACCTCTGAGGGGTCTCAGGTTTTGCTGAGGGTAGGGGAGGGCAGTGGTTAGGTACCAACAGCTCCCAGAGTTTCCACTTGAGCACCTAGAAGGGCAAGGTTGCCACCCCTTGCAGCAAGGAGGGCAGTTTTTGGGGTGTGTCTGAGTTGGGAACAGACAGGACACTTTGAGGTGCCTCTGAGAAGGTCAACCATTACTTGGAAAGCAGCAGTTCACAGATGGTGGCCACCATCTCTGGGATGAGATCACTTAGTAGGAACAGGGCTGAAGTTCCGGGACATTCCAAAGGCATGCATCAGGATGAGGGGTAGGGCCAGTCAGGGTCTGGCAGGGAGGTGAGAAACTCCAAGGCTATCTGGGTGGGCTCCACCTGCCCCCACCATGCAGAGAGGTGCTTCCAGGAGAGAAGGCCTCACAGCATCAAGGGGTGGAGGGCTGGGGGGCTTTAAGGCAAGCACAGTCCCCAGAAGCACTGAGACCGATAGATAAGTGGCAGGTGGCCTCCTAGGCCTTTTTGTTGCTAAAGTGCTTACATTTCCCCCTTCCAAGCTATTTGTTTTGAGGGTGGGGGGAGAAAGAAGTAGCTTATGGTTTTCCATTCATTTCTCATTTTTCTGCTTTGAACAAATTTTTGTATAAGAAAAAAACAATCTAGTGAATTTTTTAGTTAAAAGTAAAATTAGGTTCAGGGGCATTTTGGGTCTCATGGGTAGAACAGCCCCCTGATCCCAGGCTGTCTGGGGGTCTCATATGAGACTCAAGGAAGATACCTGGCAAAGGATTCTATAGTTCTAAAACTTTTTGGTGATTCTGAGACTTGCCCTGTAGTACTCAGAACCAGACTGGTTGTGACCAGTTTCTGATAGGCTGTGTGGCCTTGGGAAGTTGTGTTCCCCCCTCTGTCCAAGAGGATTCAGTGGTCGCCTCTGCTTGTCATCACCTGTCCTGTGGACCACAGTAAACCCTTTGATATCGTTGTGTTAGGGTTGCCTTTTTTTTCTGAATTGAAAGCAACAAATGAGTTACTTTTATACTTTAAAACTCAATGTTTTTGTTAAAATGCAAAGGAAAGGACTGGGGGTCTAGCTCAGTGGTAGAGCACTTGCCTAAAGTGTGAAGACCTGGGTTCAATTCCTAATGCCACAAAATAAATAAATAAATAAATAAAATGCAAAGTTCACATTTAAGAACGATGGAAGCAGTGAAGCATGTTCCAGGCTGCTCAGTGGAGCTCAAGGACATTAGGCCTGACCCCCTGCAAAGGCCTCTGGGCGATTGGCAGAGTGCATGGTGACTGGGGATGCCCATTAATTTATTTCAGCATCTCTCAGTTTGGACCTGTAATCTTCTTGGCTTCTAGGTCTCCCCTAGTTCCTGCTCCCTCCTATTTTTCTTCTTCCAAAATGACCAAAAGAAATACAACTTCCCATTTAGGTGAGAAAAAAAAAAATTCATTTAAGTAGCCTTTTAATAAAAACAGAGGCTCTCCCCCATCAAAAAATCAATTAGGCCGTGGAGAATTTTATTAGTCAATCATGTAAGTAATTAAAAATATTGATTGATGGGGCAGTCTGTGTGAGAGCTGCCTCTCCCCCCACTGCATTGGGTGGGCAGTGGCTGGCACAGGGAAGCTGGGAAGAGATGTAGAAGGGGGACTTTTAAATCATTTCCCAGTGTGTCTCCAAAGTCAAGCAGGGACACAGGAGAAAAAGGACTCAGCTGCTCCCGGAGCCTGTTTTCTCATGTGAAAAATCAGTCCTGACCACACGGGGTTCTCTTGTGGATTGAATGAGAGTTTGGCTGAAAATCTGGCCCATGGAGGTGGGGCTGTATTCCTGAGGGTGCAGGAATTCTGGATTCCGAGGCTACTCTTATCTTGGGACCCTGGGCTTAGAGGAAGACAATGGTCTCTGTCTCCTGAAACAGGACTCTCCGGGTCAGGAGCTCTTCAGGTTAGAGACTGGGATAAACAGTGTAACATGGGGCTCAGCTTCCCTTTGCTCAGCACCCATTTCAGGGGTCCTGTAAAGAAAGGCCCAGTCCCAGTAATCGATTCTGTTATTTCCTGCTCCATAACAATCCACCTCAAAGTTAAGTGGCTTAGCTGAAGGTTTTTTCATTCCCCCAAATGCAGATCGGCTGGGTGTGGTGGAGACGGTTTCTGTTCCCCTTGTATGAGCAGGGCTGCTGGACGTGTCTCAAGACTCTTCACTTGCGACCTAGTGGTCGTCTTTCACCAGTAGAAGGCAGAACACCTCCACCTCCATGTGGCGTCTCCAGGATGCCTGGGTCTTCTCATGACAGCTGGGTTCCAAGGATAGAGAGAGAGAGAAAAAGAGAGAGAGAGAGAACGAACCAGGCAGAAAACCCATCATCTTATCCTACCATCCTCTTCTCTTTTCCTTTCCTTTTCTTTTCCTTTTTTCTTTTCTTCTTTTCTTTTCTTTCCCTTTTCTTTCTTCTTCCTTCCTCTCTTTTTCTCTCACTCCTTCCTTTCTCTCTGATTCTCTACCTTTCTCTCTCCTTTCCTTTCTTTTCTTTCTCTTTCCCTTTCTTCCTCCCTCCCTCTCCTTCCCCACTTCTCTTCTCCTCTCCTGTTCTTCTAGGCATTGAGTCCAGGGGTTTACATATGTTAGGCAAACGCTCTACCATTGACATATACCCCCAGCCCTATTTATTTACTTATTTAAAGACAAGGAAAGTCTCACTACATTGCCCACTCTGATCTCAAACTTGCCATCCTCCTGCCTTATCCTCCTGAGCAACTGGGGTAATAGGTGTATGTCACCATACATGGCATAGCCCTTAATTTCACTCAGCCTTGCTTCTGCAGCATTCTATTCTTCCAGGGAGTGATATAGGCCCTTCAGCCTGTGGCCCTGGAGGTCCTCTCTGCCTTGGCTGTAGAGCTGACCATTAGCTTTGGTTCTGGCTCCTGCCTGACCTTCTCAGTCTCGTTCGTTCTGCTGTGGTGGGCTCCACCTTTTCCATCAGTGAGGGAAGATGCCTGCAGTGAGGTCCCCATGGTCAGGGAGAACATACTCATCACTGCCGACAAGTGACTCCCTGACCCCTGAGCATCTTGACCTGCTTGTCAGGGCCTGAGACTGGTACCTGGAAGCTCAGTCTCACCCTCCTGAGCTGGCCCTGACATGTGGCTCTCGCCTGGACATACATTTCATGAAGGTTGAGCCCACATAGGGCCCAGCACCCTGAAAAGCTTTTCTGGCTGTGGAGGCAACCTGAACCCTCTTACCCCCCACTCTGAGCATAGCTAGAGCTAGCTGTGCCCTGCCCAGGAGGAGCATGGGTGCCCATGGCCTGCTGTTCTTACAGGAAGATCTTGGGGACACCCCTGAACTCTGAACCCTGAGAGCATTCAGGTGCCTGGATGCTGAGGCCTCTGTCCCACAGTCCTCCACCGGTGGGAGTGCAGGCTTCATTCTGGCATGAAGCTGCAGTGCTTCCCTCTGCTAGGCTTAACAGGCTCCTCAAAGTCAGATCCTGAGCAGAGCCTCCCTAACACCAAGATTAAGCTGAAGACGGGGTCCATGAAGCGGACCTCTGACAGGGGACAGGGAAGGCTGTTTTGAGAGTCACCTGCTGTCATCCTCCCACTCCATCCCTTTGCCATGGGCAAGCATGCCTGAGTGTCCTCAGGAGGGAGCACTGGTCTAGTGGAACCTTGGCTCCTTAGGGACCTGGGGCAATCACCCCACACCCAACCTAGAGTCCATCTGCCCCTTTTTCCCAGGGGCCCTGAAAGCCCTGCCTCTCTGTTCAGTTATCGTGATCCTAAATGCTCCCCTCACCCCCACAGGAAGGATTCTGAGCCTGCTTTCTGGTACAATTTCCCAAAGTCACCTCAAAAGTGGACCCTGGAGGCACTTGTATGCAACGTGCTCGTCCTCCATAAAACTTGGCTATTTGTTTAGACTAGCTGACATTTCCACAGCCTTTTATTAAAGAAAATATCCTTGGGAGAAGGCAGGATGTTTGCACAGAGCTTATGCCCTCTGCCTCTAGCCCCCAGTGCCCCAAAGCGGGTGGGTAGGGAGCTGAGGCTCAGCAGAGGCCCACGGGAACTGCCCAGGCCTGCACACTACAGGCAGGCAGGGAAGCAGGGCTGCAACCTCCCCCTTCTGTCCTGGGAAGAGGGGTTTCAGCAGCACTCTCCCCACAACTGCAGGCAGCCCGGCAGTTCCCAACAGGTTCAAGGACTCTCCAGATACCTGCTTGCCCTGCACTGGGCTCTACGGGGCAGAACACAGAGTGAAGTGAAATCCACCCCTTACTCTTCCTTGAACAGAAGTTCAAGAAACAGCTGCAGGATGCCTGTGTAGACTGGAGCAGGTCTGTGGTGGGTGGTGCGTGAGTCTGTCTTAGGCTTTGGTGTTCTGGGTCCTTTCATCCCCCTTGTCTTTCTGTCAGCCTCTGCCAAGGCTCCTGGCAGCTAAGGTGCTGGAATGGCGGCTGATAGATGTTATTTTGCACTGATGATCTTAATTATTTTGGGGATCCATGTCAACAGCTACATCCTTCCTAAAACAGGAAGTGTGGTCACCCCTTTCTCAAACCACTAGACCATGGTGTCACTACCATATCATCTGCCATGTGGGTCCCAGTTCTGCCGCTAACTGCTAGAATAACATGGACAGCCCTCAGCCCCTCGTTCAGGCGCCATGAGAGCATGCTGCAAGGACTATGGTCTGTTGAGTGGAAAATTCTAGATTACATACTGTGGCAGATTGAGCCTCCCCAGGGCAGTCCTGCAGGTGTCTCCATCTCCTGCTGTGTCTGGAAACCAGTCAAGGCAACATCCTGGGATCTGGCCTGGCAAGCAGAGGGAGCAGGGGCACAGATGTTTCTGGGTCTGGGTCCTGATTTCCTCTTCAAGGTGCATTTGTCAGGGCTGGTCATAGCAAGACTGAGGTGTCTTCTGGTACAGTGCTGAGGCCCTTGAACACACCCAGGTCAGCCATTTGGGGCACTCCTGGTTGTGTCTAACCTTGCCAGTTCTAGAGAGAAGACTAAAAAGGTCTGGTCAGCACCACTATCCAGTGCAGCCTCAGCAAGGCAAACCAAAGATTGTGGCTGATTTGGCCTTAATTAAATCCCACCGCAGGCCCTGATGTACGCACTGAGATAAATTGCTGGGCTCAGGCAATATCCTTGCATGTCTGTGTAAACAACCCCACACATCCTCCACTCCAGCTCCCACCAGCAAATCACAGGGGACATCTCCATTTTAATTGGCAGAAGTCTCGTGTTGAGGCTGACTGCTGTGATTACTCATCATCACATCCTACCACGAAAGGACTACGTGGATTAGAAAAGTGCAACTGCTTGGATTCAGCACCACCCCCTCCTAAGGGTGAGATAGGGTGCAGCACCCAGGGGGCCTCAGCCAGGCAGGTCAGCCTGCCTTTCCTTTCCTGAGTTCTCATTCCACACAGAAGCAGGGGAACCATGGAGTCCTCTAGAACAGGAAAGGAGGCTGCAGGGCAGAGATTGGCAGGTCCTGTAGCCCCCAGCATGCCGGGGAGTTGATGGCTCTCTCCTGTGGCTCTCTGCACTCTGGGAAATGTCTGGGGATTCCCTATTGCAGGAGGCCTGAGGGTCAGGAGAGGATGATCCCAAGACATGTATCAGAGTGGCGGTTTCAAATCTGAGGTCATCTGAGGTCTTGGAACCCAGACAGACTTTTCTGGGCACACCCAGGAAAGGAACCAGGACTTCAAGCAGAGGGGGGCCGAGGTACCTCTGATGGGGGAGGGCTTTAGGTAGCCCAGGCTCTCCTGAAGGTTCTGAGCACTTCTTCCCTACCTGTGGATATGACAGGCCACGTGACTCCGGACTAGGAAACAGAACCCACTGGGTCCTGCTCAGGACCTTAGCAGTCTGAGAGATGAGCTGATCAGACAGAGCTTGCCTCTGGTCCCCAATTTCTTCTTTGAGGTGTACTTGTCAGGGCTGGTCATAGCAAGGCTGAGGTGTCTCCTCTTACAATGCTGAGGCCCTTCAACATACCCAGGTCAGCTGATTGGGTCACCCCCGGGGAAGGAGCAGGCTGGAGGGGGAGACCTGGAGGGTCCAGGCAAGGGTCAGGTGCCTAAGAGTTGACTGACTTCTGTCACTTTGATGTTTCAGTCCTGAGAGGGGCCTCTGTGTCCTGGACCCAGGGGCCAGTAGGAGTTACCCCATTTCCATCCCACTCAGGCTCCACTGACGCCCAGAGTAAAGACTTCCTGGCTCTGGCTCCCTCCAGGCACCTGCAGAGACCATACTAGGAGACAGGATGGGGCTGCAGCTTGTCAGAGCCCCCTCCTGAATGGGGAGGAGGAGCACAAATAAGTGGGTGTTGGCTGCTCAGTTGGCTTGGAGTGGATAAGGGAGGACACCCTGCAGTCTCTTCAAATGGCCTGTGGCCTTTAAATATTGTATAGACTGAAGGAAAAAATGTAATCATGTTTTCTTCTAGAGACAAAGGGAATCACACGTGCAGATTCTTCCATTTCTAAGAGAGATAACTATTTTTCTACCCACCTATGCTCATCTGGACTGTGCCCTTGGTGATGGTGCCATGACCTGGGCTGTCATCAGAGGACTCTAGGATTCCAAGGCTCTTCTACAGCTGCCCTTCTGGTGGCCCCTGAGGACTGTGGTCTCAGATAGGCAGGCAGAGTCCAGCAGGTCTTGCCATCTCTCAGCTGCAGGGAAGGGGCTGCTAGGAAGGGAGGGGCACATCTCTCAGCCTGGGAAGGAGCTCATTTTTGGCAAGTCTACACCCTGCTGATGGCCTCAAGTCTAGTTTGCTGTTGGAACCAGTTGCCAGGGGTGCTCCAGGGAGGGTGCGGGACTCTCCTGTGGAGGCAGTGCCCTCTCTCTAACCTTTGAGAATTCCCAGGGTGGTGTGATCTCCAGGGTGGGCTGGGCACCTGGCTTCGGAATGCTCACATAGGGATTCCTGTTGGGAGCAGCCCAAAAGACCCCCTCCAGTCCCCAGTCTACACAGATGTAACTGCCAGCTGCAGGCTGGGGAGCCAGCCCTTCCTCCACAGGGGCCCCTCTGGTGTTGGCAAAACTGCCATTGCTCCAGCCTGCCTTGAGCTTGGGGAAGTCACTCCAACTCTGGGAGTCTCATGGACTGAGATACTGAGAGGGGTATCTAGCACTGGGAGGGGTGTCCATCTCTGGGAGGGAGGTTGAGTCAGGTAGGTCTGACCCAGGACTGAGAGGTCACTTGGTTGGAAACCTCCCAAGGGG
Source organism: Glaucomys volans (assembly GCA_020662805.1). Taxonomy (NCBI): domain Eukaryota; kingdom Metazoa; phylum Chordata; class Mammalia; order Rodentia; family Sciuridae; genus Glaucomys; species Glaucomys volans. Next base: position 190,939 of record JAJEJO010001880.1, read on the forward strand.
TGGGCCTGCCCCTCCCCCAACAGCCTCTTCTTTGACTGCTATCTAGCTGGGGAAATCCAGGGGCCTTTCCTGAAACTGACTTAGTATGCACACCCAGGAAGAGTGAGGAGAAGCAACTGGTGATAAAGATGGGCTGGAGAAAATGGAGGAGAATTTAGATCAGATCTCAGGGAAAGGGTGACACCAGGGGTGGGCTCAGCCCAGCAAGTAATTCAGCTCTGGGCTATTCTCCAATGCTCTTGAAGTGTCCTTGCTCTATTGTTGATTCTTGAGTATCCCTAGGTCACCTGCTGGCCTATTCCAAGAGTCTCTGTGTTCCAAAAGTCTCTAAATGTTCCATGGATCCCAAATGTTCCCCAGGGAGTGCTTCAGGGGTCGCAGAGTTTCAGGGATTATATCATAGCGGAGGTGGAGAACTTTTCTGTCTTCTTATTTTACTTCAGGAGATTGCAAACCACAAGATCCTTATCCACTGAACTTTCCACTGAAAATTCCACTGAACTTTCTGAGATTCTTTGATTCTAATCCTACCCCAGCATCTCTCCTCCTTTCCAATTCTATTCATAATTCCCTGCCCTCAATCTCCTTCCTCCTCAGTCTTGCCTGCACTTCATCCCCCACCACTTCTGCCTCCTTCACCTCTCCTCAGCCTCCCTCTCACCTCTACTCCCAGCACCAGCACAGTAGTCTCCTTCTTGGGTCCCCTTCCCTTTTTCCACCTCTTCATAATCTCAGCCACCTTTGTCTTGATCCTAGGCCAGGGCAGCAGTCTCCCATTGGCCTCTTTCTTCCCTCTGTCTGCTCCCCACTTAAGCCAGAGTGAACTTCCCCAATAACCAGTAGACCCTGTCCCTTTTCTCATGCAAATTTTCAAGTAACTTTCTCCTGCTAGATGCCTAAACCTCATATTCCTTAGCATGGTCCAGGGCCTTTTGTCTCCTTCCCCTACTTCTTCTCCAGCAGCACCTCCTTTTTGGATCAGGCTGCCTGCTTCACTTTTAGCCCTTTGTCCCCTTGGGTCCACTCCTATCTGATTTGCCTCCTCCCCTCAGCCTCAGCTCAAATGTGGTCCCTCCAGAGAGGCCTTCCAGAGCATTCTAATCCCCTATCATAAACGGGACTCCTCCGGGGAGCCATGGTGCTTGCTTGTCCCTGTTGGTTAGCATGGATCTGCTTGTTTGCAGTCATGTTACACACTTGTGCATCATACCCACTGAGTGGAGGTGGTACTTCAGCACAGATCTCGTCTCCCTCATAAGGATGGCTGCTGCTTGAGGGCTAGGACCATGTTCCCTGTATCATGGACACAGTTCCTTGGGACCTGTGTAGGGAAGCCTCATGTCCCAGACCAGAAGCTCTGTGTGGAGAAGAAGGAGCCAGCTTTGACTCAAAGGCCCCTTCTCAGAACCAGAACTCCTCTGCTGATGTTGGCCTAGTACAGAGGCCCTTCCCTGGACAGGACGCTCATGACACCTGGCTGCCCTCCAGCTGTGGCGGACATCTGCCGCAGCTGGGCCTGGCTCACAACTCGGCCACATGTGCTCTGTCTCGAATCCTTCACTTGGGACATCCACGATGATGTGATACTCACACTGCTGTTTCCTGTGATGTAATTAACCCCCTGGAGCACTGGGAATAGTGGGTCTGCTGGGGGTGGGGGCTCCCTGCAGGTGTGCAAGCAAGACTGTGCAGTTGTTCCTGTGGGACCCAGGGGTCTGCACAGGGAGACTCACAGGGTTTAGTCTGCTTTTTTAAAGAGACAGTATCATGGACTGCCTGAGCTGTGTAGAAACTCCAAGGCCCTACTTCCTAAGGCCGGATCCTAACCAGTGGCTGGCCCCCTACAGGAGCTCAATGCACTCCTCCATAAAATGGAGGATTGGAATTCATAGCTAGCATCTCAGGGCAGTTTCACTCAGAGTGAACTGGCAAGATGCCATTGAGGAACAGCAGACTTTGTGTTGCAGGTATGCGAGGGGTGGAAGGGAGACTTTGGGCCCAGCTGCTGGACATTAAATTGTTGATGGAAAGTGCAGAATCTCAGGTAGAAGCTAGCAGGAGCAGTGGTGAGCAATACTTTGCTCTGCAATTGTTCCCAGTTGGCAGTAGTTGCAGTTTCTTGCAGCTTGCTGATGAGGGATCCAGTAGAGGGATCTCAGGCAAGTTGGAAACTTCCCTGAACTGACCTCTCTCCAGGATACCTCGGGTCTTGTGATGTGATCTGGGCCATAGAAGCTCACCCAGGCAGGAGTTAGGTCATGACTGATCTGAGCTCTGCTCAGGCCTGAACTGCAGGGTGTGTGTCTATCTGAGGGACCTGTCCTTCTATGCTAGAGCTCTTCTGCCTGTGATGATAGAGGGCACAGACCCCCGGGAGTCCTAAGGGGTTCTCTGGAAGCTGGAGAGGAACAGAAGCTTCAGAACTCTGCTCTGTGCTACAGGGAAAGTGAGCATCAGCCTCTGAGGTGCGGTCTTGCCTGGAAGACTTCTTCTGCATCCCTGCATGGGGCAAGGGGCTTCCTGGGGTTGTTGAGAGCTGCCCAGGGGAGTAGATGGTGTCACCCACTATCCTCTTAGTTCATGCTGGGTAGGCTGCAATATATACTGTTGCCATCTCCATCATGCAGGTCTGTGTGGATATATCTATCAAGGGGGCTCAGGGCCCCTGAGCTCCCCAGGTGGCCTTGCTCCTCCCCCAGCAGCCAGGCTTGGCATTTGGGATGCAGCAGTGTCTGGAAAGGCTCTCCCACCACCTGGGAGTGCAGGTCATTGGGTAAGACTGGTCCCCTACCTACCTCATGTGTGGGTCCTTGAGTGGCACTCCCCCTTCCTCCCTGGCCTCAGTTGTCTTACTGGAGCATTGCTTGCCCTGCCTGCTCCAGGGCCACCTGAGAACTCAGTGGCAATGTTGTATGAAGGGATTGAAATGATAAGGAGATAAAAGCCATAAAACCCAACAGCTCAGGTTATTATTTTGCCCTCCATGTCCTTGCTGTGATAACTCCAGAGCTCGAGGCTGAGCCGTGTGTCTCCAGGTAATGAGATGTGGGAACAACTTGTTCCCTGGTGTGCAAATGGATCAGTTGCCAAGCCCATGGTTCTGCAGTTTGTGCCAGGTGGCACCTAATGGGCTTTTGATGGGAGCCCATGAATGAGCCTGCTCTCTCTGCCTCTGTTTCCTCTTCTGTGTAATGTGGCACTAGCTTGGAACTGTCTTCCATTCAAAACATTTCTCTCATCTTCCCCAGGCTTTTTATAAGCGAATGTTCCCCAAGGCTTGGCATGGATTATTCTAGCTTTCTAGACATGTGTGCTGTCTGAAGATGGAAGGTGAGAATGCTTCCATCCTCATCCCCTGAACTCCCATGTTTTTACAACAAAGGCATATTTTTCTAAGAATGAGACAACCCATCGATCATCGGGTGTTACCCAGCCATATTCTCTTCAGGAACCCAGGAGTCCTCTGTGGTCTGGGCTTGGAGTGACTCCTTGAAGGTTAGGCTTGACTACAGATGGGGCACCAGTCTCTGACCATTCCCTAAAACACTGCTCAGGCTAAGCAGGCTCCCTCTCCTCCCTGCTCCCATCTCTGAAGCTCCAGAGCTCCTACGCAGAGGGGCTGTTCTCACCAAGGAAGTGTGTGGACATTGGGAAGGTATCCCCAACTCCCTGGGAGGTAGTCAGCCCCAAGCAGCCAGTCTGTAGCTCAGGCCCCTCCCACTGAGATCCTGGACACCCCCATTCTTTCAACCCCATGCACTCAGGCATTATGGCTTGTCTGCATTGTATCCCCTGCTCAGATTGCCTTTGTGTCCCCAGATGTTCCTCTCTGAAGATTCTTTTAAGTCCCCTTCTCAGGTACTCTCTCAGAGCCATTTCTCTGGGAATGGCCTGGCTCCTATGCTCCAATCCCACCTGTACACTACCTCTCTGTCTGCCAGTTGTCTTCTTCTTCCATGCAGGGGCTGAAACTCACCACTGCCATCCTACACCTCATGCTGTGGGATGAATGACTGAGCAGACAGTGGCCAGGTCTCAGTCCTCTTCCATGACTGAGTTAGACTAGTCTAGTGGACCCCAGACCTGGTAATGAGATCAGAATGACAGACTCCATCCTTTGAGCTGAAGGATGCTCCTGGTGCTCGTTGAGGGAGCATGTGGATGAATCAGGGAAGAAGATCCTGAGGGCAGAGCTGGCGAGCAGGCAGCATGTGGCCTCCTTCTACTCTTGGATATTCCTAGGGACCTAAGCTTCCAGCTGGACCTTGGGCATGTTTGGGAGCTTAACTGACCACATGCTTCTGTTGATGGGATGAATTGATCACACTCTACCAGGTCCCTCTCCTGTGAAAGACTTGAGGAGGGGCAGGGAGTAAGCAACCTCTAGTGGGGGTACATGTGCTTGGAGACAGGAACATGATAGTGTGAAGTAGATGTCCCACCAGCTCCAGGCTACTCTCTAGTATGTACTGTGGAGAACAAAGAGGCCTGAAATTCATGACATCGGAGCATCATTATTTTGTCTTAGTCTTGGAGATTCATACAAGAAGTTCTGAGAAACCCTGTAATGCAAATCACATACAGGAGCAAAGCCTCTGACTTTATGACACTTTGGGCTTCCTAAGCCCTTCTACTGAAAGGCTCACCACAGCTATGGCCTGCTGCCATAGAGCCAGCAGGCCTGCTTGTCTCCTTTAGTAGAATTGCAGAGATGTTAGAGTCTGGAGAGTCCACGCCACACCTGAGGAGAGCACAGGTTCCCTTCAGGGGACCATGTGAGGATCATTGTGACCCCTCAATATGCCCAGCTGCAGGCTCGGGGGCCACCCAGAAACCCTCCTGAGAACCTCTCTTTTTTACTGCTTTCTGTTACCCCTAACACAGTTTCCAGGATTAATAATGAACTGATATTTGAAAAAAGTATTTCAGAGCTAGTCATCATGAATATCATAATTCAATGAAGAGCAAAAATGGGAACACTCTAGATCATTCTCTATGAAGGTAGATGTAAAAACCTTAAATAGAGTACATCCAATCCACTGTAACTGCAGTCTCCACATCCTTAGATTCAACCTACTGTGGATTGAAAATATTTGGAAAAAAATTGTGTCTGTTCTGAATAAGCACAGAACTTTTTCCTTATTTTCCCCCTAAACAATATAGTATAAAAACTATTTACCTAGCACTTACATTATGTATGCCTTATTACTGATCTGGAGATGATTAAAAGTATATTTGAGGATGTGTCGAGGTTATATGCACATACTATGGCATTTTATTTAAGGGACTTAAGCATCCCTGGATTTTGATACCTGTGTGTGTGTGTGTGTGGTGGTGGTGGGGGGGATGGTTCCAGAATCAATCCCCTGCTGATATTGAACTAGTAAATAATGTCAGTTGTATATTGAATAAGACTTCACAACCAGGAGAGTGTTCCTTTGGTGAATAAGGGAAGGTACCAAGAGGGCATGGGTTGGACCATGGATGGTAGTCAGTGGGAACTTGAGGACCATGGCACTTCATTTCCTGAGTGAGAAGACAAGGACATTTGCACTTTAGGGAATTCATGGAGCTGCATCTTAGGATGTGCAGCCACCGTGTAGTGTTATACTTCAAAATAAGTTTAAGAAGAAAAAGGGCTGGGGATATAGCTCAGTTGGTAAAGTGCCTGCCTCGCAAGCACAAGGCCCTGAGTTCAATCCCCAGCACCGCAAAAAAAAAAGAAGAAAAGCAACTAATGTGGAGAAGATGTTAGCTCTATGTAGAGCAAATAGGATTAGCAATTTAAGAACAAAGACAAAAAACCTATAGAAAAAGTGGGCAAAGGATAAAAAGAAAAATTCACTGAAGAGACAACATGAATGACTAATAAAAAATGTGAAATCATATGTTCTATATCACTAATCGTAGAGAAAATACAAGTTAAAACATTGAAATACCATTTCAATGCCTATCGGCTTGGAAAAAATCATGTAGGATAATCTCAAGAGTAAATAAAGTGATGAGCAATGGGAGCCTCATGCTCACAGGCAGGGGTGTAAATTAGTCCAGCTACTTGGAGGATCACAGCACAGAAATGTGTGAATCTGAAAAAATGCATTTTTTTTAAGATGCAGAAATTCCTCTCTGAATACGTGACCTTGGGTGCAACTGTGAAGTTGAATAAAGATGTGCCTTATGTAGTGTGGTTTGATATAGCACAAAGTTGGAAGCATATTAAGCCATTAAGGAAGTAGATGAACAAGTTGTCAGATATTTCTAAAACAGGATCCTTGTGAAGAGGTTAAGATGAATGAATTAGATCTACATGTGTCAATGTAGATAAGCTTGAAAATAGATTGAGATTGAAGCAAGGCACTTATGGACCATAAACACCTACATATGCTCATTGACCTGTGTGTGTGTGTGTGTGTGTGTGTGTGTGCATAGGCATGTAAGTGATTATATGTCACAAAACGTGAAAAGAGACTGTGAAGAGGTTCCCTCACATGGTGCCAGAGTTTGCTTCCAGGGAGGAGGGAAAGCAACTTGAGTCAGGAAATAATGTTATCTGTTAATTATATCGTTTTATATGAACGTAGAACTTCTGAAGTTTTGAACATAGTCAGATCTCAACATTTATAAATGATGCTGGTATCTGTTATATTGTTCTCTGTACTTTACTATAGTTAAAAAAAACTGCAAAGGGAAACCAAGGGAATTACATAGTGCATGTTGGGGGAACTATTTAAAAAGGTAAGTAGAGTTGGAGAAGGGGCAGCTTCTCCTACAACTGGAGCAGTGTGGGCTGGATCTCTGGGTTCACACTCACAAACTCACCCAGCCCATGACTGGGGCTGAGTCAAGCATAGCTCCCCACATCCTTTGGAGGACAGTGCCTGCAGGATATTCTGGATTATTGCCCTGGTCACTGCCCCAGAGCCCGCTCACTTAGGCCCTAGCATCAGGTCCCCTTTGGCCTCTGAGCAGCTCATCTGGGCTCCAGTTCACCCTGGTCCAGGAAGCCACTTGGAGATTTTGAGGCTCCAACTCAGACCAGCTCCAAACTCCATGCCACCTTCCACATGTTCCTTCTGTTCTGTGCTGGATGGGAAGTTAGGTTTACATCAGAGCTATAAAAATAATAGAAAACATATCCCATGCTTAGAATTCACTGGGCATGGTGCTTGTGGCTATCACAGCCCTTTTCCCTTCATGCCAACTTCTGTCGAGCTGATATTGGGACACTGGCCAGGAACTTGGGGACTGAGATCTCTCTTCTCACAGAGAGGACACTACATGCCCATACTCAGATATTCTCTTACCTAAATGCCTATTAAATATTTTGAACTGAAGATCAAACTTGTGTTTGCACTAAAGTGGAAGGAAATTGTGGAGGTTGGAGGCTAGAGGCAGGGAATCACTGTGGCAGCTCATGAAGGTCTGATGGGGCAGTACAGTGCAGGGGAATGAAGAGCATGTGTGGAAGAAAGAGTATGGAAGTGAATAGCGCTCAGTATATAGATTGTGAAGAAGGAGTCAAAGATGATTCTGAGGTTGAAGTTGTCTATCTTATATTTTCAGTTTTATGAGCACTTCTTATGTCAAAAGGGTCCTTCAGAGAAGAGATACTTTTTTCTTCCTCCATTCCCTTGCACACTTATGTTAGGAAACAAAAGGTGTGCTGACTGATAAAAGATGGATGAATGGATGGATGGATAATTGAAGAATGAATGGACGAGTAGCTGGGAGGCTGACTAGATGGTAGTTGTATTTTTGGATGAATGAATAGGTGGATAGATAGGTGCTGAATGGATTGTATGGATTAATGACCAAATGTACAAAAGGTTGAATGGAGGTTGAACGGGTAAAATAATAGATGGATGGGTAAATTGTGTGAATGGATGAATGGCTGGCTAAGTAAGTGGATGGAGAGATATACTGAACTAGATGGAAGGCATGGGGCAGAGGCACACAATGAAAGGAGTCATTCCATGTCCTGGGTACCCAGGCACCAAGGTGGCAGTAGATTTGGATCAGGGTATGTATTTACCCTGCTAAGTTCCTACTTACAGTCATTTCCTAGGGATCTCAGAGAACAGTCTGCTAGCAGAGAATGGCAAACTCAGGACTCACGTCTGTCCCAGATCCCTGTAAATCCAAGCTCATATTAACACTGGCTAGTGCTGTTTAGGCATAGAAGACAGACACTGAAATGGGCATGTGCACAAACATACACACATGCTAATTTGGAGAGAGGCACCTGCACACATTCACCTGCACAAACACAAACATCTGTGTGCACACACACACATGCACACACTCACACTCAAATAACAACAGATCAACTGAGCCAGTGAAGATTTGAAGACATTTCACAAAAGTACATAGGCAAATGGAAAATCTGTTCTGAAAATTCATAAAACAATGAAATTAAAAATTTAAACAAAAAAGAATCATTTAAAACCTCCAAATCTTTAAGTATGCCCGAACCTCCCTTGTTCCTTGTCATTCCCCGAAGTAGCCTCTGTAGACTTTGCTGCAGACAGCCACTGAGCTGAGCCCTCTTCCTCCCATAGTTGCTCCCCAGGCCATTGATTTTGGTCCCAGCAACTGTTTTCCCCTTGTGGCCCCAGGTGTCAGTGCCCAGTCCTGCCCCAGAACTCTGATGTTCCTGCCCACCTGCCAGCACATGCATACCCAAAATGCAAGTTCACCCCACAAGACCCTTGCTTGAATGGAAGACACATGTGCACATTTGGGTTGGGGCTGGAAGGCTTCACCCTGCCCCAGGGCCTGTCCAAGGAGACAGTCACCCTTGGTGACTCTTCTGTGTTGTGATCTCTATCTTAGAATGCATGGTTGCTCCCGTGTGAACAAGGCCCTGAAGGGGTCTTGGGTGGGAGACCACCTTTTGGGAGTTTCCCCATGCCACATAGCGGAATTTGGAGGAAAGGTGATACCCCTGCAATGGGGGAGGAGGATCCGGCATGGACTTCAATAAAGAACAGGCCCCTCATAGATGGAGTAGCCTACCAGATCCAAATTCTTAAGATGGCGCATCCAAACTCCTCACACTGAGGGCAAGAAGTGCTGAACTCAGAGCTCCATATCCCAACCTGCCTCCTGCCATCTAGGAACCATACCAAGTGGGCCAAAGGAGGGCCTTGTCTGCCCAACACTGACAAGATCCTAGAGGGTGTGCTGGGAAGTGACAGGTCGTTATGTGGCACACCTGGCATCACACTTCCTCTCCCCTCCTTAAGATCCCTTTCTCTCTCTGTGCCCATAAGAACTACCCCTAATCTCCCAGCCCTGAGCCCTGAGCACTGAGCCTTAGAATGGAACCTGCCTGTGGCTTTTTCCAGGTCTCCACATTCCTGTAGCTCATGTAAGACCAGCCCCAGGTGCAAAGAAAGAACCTAGGTGAACAGGGAGAGAAGAAAGGCTAGGAGTGATTGCTACAATCTTGACTTTTTGTTTTTATTTTTGTCCCTGACTCAGAGAAGACAGAGCAAACTCATTGGAGTAGTTTCAGAACCCAAGAGAGCCATCTGTGGGGCCTCCTAGTGCTTGTACTCCCAAGAGCTGGGAGCCCTCTCTTCCTCTTCCTGTCTTTCCTGGGAGGAAGTGGACTGGGGGAGGCAAGCAATCAGGAGGTGCAGGGTCCAGGCCAGCCCAATGCCTCCATGAAGCTGTTGGAGTTTTGTAGATACCATGAGAATCTTGTGATGGGCCTCTCGTCCACCAGCTCAGGGAGTCCTCACAGCGTTATGGCACGAGCACCCAAGCCTCCACCCGACCCCATCCTGGGTTATGCCACTGCGACAGCAGGGAGGACCTGCTCGCTCAGCTTCTAAGGAGCACTGAACATGGACAGAAGCCGTTTTCAGGGGAGCCAGCATCACCCTGCCTTCCTCAAGTCTTTGGATTCTGAATGTGAAGAATACATGGTCTGGTCTGCTTTTTCCTACTGGAACCCATTGGTGTTTGCAGTGCACACTGGGGCTGCACTTTGTAGGGTCTCTGACTCCCACCCCCACCTCTATACCAAGAAGCTGCCATGGCATCTGTCACAGTGGGCCCCAGGGAGAGAGGTTCAGAGTTGCTGTGCCCAGTGGGGAAGCCTGAAAGGATAGTAATGCAATCATTGCTGTGGGCTTGTACACAGGGCGTTTGCAGTGGTATCATGTTCCTGCTCCGTGATCTCACATGACCGGACAGGGATACCCTGCACTGGAATTGACTGGAGGCTAACCTGGGTGAGGGTCTGCTGGGTCTGGTTCCATCCATCTGTCCAGCCTTGGCTCCTGCCCCATGTGCACCCTTAGAACATTTCCTGGGCCACCATGGTCATTTTCACCTTTACCCCTGTGTCCCTGGGGCCAGAAACCCTACCCAAGGCATGCCCTCTGTGACATCATCTCTTCTGGTTGCTTTACAAACAGCAAACTCTCTGATTTCCGTTGGCATCTAGTCTATGGATCTCAAAGCAAAGTTGTGAGATGTCCATCTGAAAAGTGCATGCATATGCAGTATGTTCAAATTCAAATAATATTTTATAAATAGTTGCAATCACATTTGGAAAAACAAAGTTGCACTAAAAATACATGGACAGGAAAAACAAGTTGGTCAGTCGACAACCTGCAGGCCTTCTATCAGGTAAATGCTAAGGAACCTGCCTGGAGTCCCACCTAGGTTTGCAAGCTCAGGGTGAAGACTCATGTATGGTTTCACACAGGCTCAAAAACAAACCAGCGACCATCTGGGTTGTCATTGAGAAATACCCAGGAGAAGCTTAGAAAGATGGCCTGAGGCCCCTGTGTGTGGATAATGTTACTGATCTTAGGTGGTCACACAGGGAACAGAATTTAGGGCCCTGGCAGTGGTCAGATCAAAGGGGTCCTGGCTTCTGTATGGTTGTTTTGTACCTCTGGGAACACTATGGTCTGACAGATCAGTGTGGAATATCACCATGAGTGGACTGGGACCCCTCAACCTCCTTGCAGGGTTCATGTCTTAAACTGGGTGGTGTGCGTGTCAGGCTGTATACCTCTTTCTAAAAGGCACCTTCTATGTCCTTTTTGCTGCCAAGGAAAAAGTGAACCCCAGCCTTCCACTGCCCTGGGTGCTAAGCCAGACTCAGTGCTGGGGCTACAAAGTACACAGGTCTGTGTTCACCCTCATACCATTCCCCCCAACGCATTTGTGGGTGTAGGACATAGATAAGGGTCTGCAGAGGAAGGGATAGTGCTCAAATAAGATAAAAAATAAAAAGCACCCTTTTGCTGGGACAGGAATAGACTCTGTCTCTGATGACTCCAAGGGATAAGGAGTACCTGATTGCCTGGGGCTGACCCCAGGCAGGACTCTGTGCTTCTTCTCAGAAAAAAAAAATGATAAAGATGGTGCTCATCATTGCTTACTGAGTACCTAGTACATGCCAAGAACAAAGAATTTGGAATGGGGGGACTGCTGCTGGAGATTGCACTCTGGGCCTTGTGTAGGCTATGAACGCACTCTGCTATTGAGCTACACCTACAGCCTCTGGACAAGCGATTTGTTGTTTGATGTTTTTGTAATAGATGAGATTATTCTTTCACTTCAACATGTGAGGATAGTTGTGGCTTACTGATGCCAGGAAGACTGCCTGAAGTTGCAGAGTTGAGAGTTGCAGGCTCACTGGGCTTGACTGATCCCTGCAATGAACTGGCAGCTTCACATGCTTCCCACTATGCCCCAGATCCTGTCCCTCAGAATCCAGAGGTGCTTCTAGAAGTGGTCTATGGGGCAAGACAGTAGGTCCCTCAAGACAGGTCTGGATGGGATTCCCTGGGCAGCGATGACTGGGACCTGATCCAGTGGGAGGCCATGCAGAGAAATCCCATCATAGACCCAGCAGGGCTCATGATTTCAAGGAATTTCAGGAGAGGGGAATTCCCTATTCTTTGGAAAAATCTACAAACAGATAAAACACAGTATGTTTATTATGGGGACCATCATGCAGTCACTAGAGGGGAGCTTAAGAACAAGGACAGCTGGATGGGGTAATTTGTGCAGACGTTAATGGCCACAAAGTGTGGCATGGATACATCCAGCCCCACTGGAGGCTGGTGTGTGTATGTGCACACACATGTACATGTGTACATCCGTGTATGTGCACTTGTGATTGTACAGGTGTGTGTGCTTGTGTGAGAAGCTCGGGCAGGAGACTGAGCAACAGCGCCTGTTCAGTCTTAGAGCTGTGACTGCTCTTCTTTCTCTGAAAACAACCTTAATGAAAAAACATGGTAAGGTCTGGAGTCAGATCCTATATTAGGAAAAACTAATGCTACAAAAGACAATGTTGGAACGATGGGAGAAATTGGAATATGGATGGGATACTAGAAAACAGTATTGCATCATGGTTCAACTTCCTGATTTTGATTTTTTGCTAGTAAGACAGCGTCCTTTTCTTGTTGGTGGTTGGTGAACCTAAGCAGGGGGCACATGGAACTCATTGCATTGTTCTTGTAGCTTCTTGGTAGGTTTGAGGTTATTTTCAAAATAAAAAGTTATAAAAAGTAAAGTACCTTCTATAGTCATGACAATGCTATGTGTGCAGAGGAGGGGAATCTGAGGGCTGAGGATACCCTTAGGGAAGCCAGGGGGCTTGCCCTGTGACTCTGTACCCTGCTGGCCTTTCTGGGTGTCAAGCAGTTGTTCAAAGAGGTTTACAGACTGCAGAGGCTCTGAAGTGTAAAGTGAAAGGCTAAGGTCAATTGAAAATCGATTGGGTGGGAGGGACAGGTCAGCTACACCCAGGGAGGCCTTCACAGGCCAGAGCTGAGCTGGCCCTGGGGGCTCCCTTCCCTCAGCCCTCCCCCACCCTGCAGCCCTCAGTCAGTGGAGGAAGGGCTGAGCCGCAGACCTGAGGGCCAGGCTCAGCTTCCCAAAGCAGAAAGTGTTGATGTAACGTGCCCGCCCGTACCAAGAAGGGAAATCCAACAGGTGGGTTAGTCCTGTAAAGAGTTTGCTCTGTTCTGATAAAAACAAAATACATACATATGTACAAGTTACGGAAATATTGGTGATTTTGCATATGAACTAAATATTCTTAGATTTGCATTTAAAACCAGTACTGAAAAATACAAAGATAAAATGGTAAAACTCTTACTGATAATTTAAAATTTTAATTTTTCTTGACTTAAATTTGACATTAAAGAGAAAACACCAAGACACAAGGAAGACTACAAAAGAGAGGAGAAAGCTTTATGTGACCCCTAGACTTCATTCTACAGGGGTCCAGAGCTACAAAAAGACTGGGGGACTTGCCCCTCTCCCCGGTGTCTGCGGGAGCTATGCTTAAGGGAAGTGAGTCCATTTCCCCACCTCCAGCTGTTGGCTGCATCTCCCTTGCCCCACCCTCGGTCCCCGCCTGTGAGGCAGATCTGCCATCTCTCCTTTCACACCCTATTGGAAGACGTGGCCCCTTTGGTGTCTGGGGAGCTCAGCCCTTTACTTGAAAGTGGGATGATTAAAGGATAAGCTGGTGGTGATGGAAATGGCTCCATTAGCTGAGAGTGGAGGTGGGGAATGGCCCACAGCCTCCTCCTCCCCTCTTCCTTTATTCTGCTCTAGGTCCTCCACCAGGGGTCCTGGGCAGCCCATGATGGGTGGGGTGGCGGGGAGGCATCAATGCCTAAAAGGATGCAGGCTGGTTCCAGGTGTATGGCCCAGGGATTGCTTTCAGGGTCCTCAGGGCCTCTTTAAAACTTGAAGCTTGTGGAAAAGGAGCCCTATTCCAGATGGGGACTGTAAATCATAAGGCAGAAGAGCAGGATATTGAACACACTCAAAATTATCAAGATTGTCCTTTCATAATAATCACAATAATTCACATTGTCCCACCAGAGGGCTGCTTTCACTATGTTGGCCCCAAAGCAGTAAAATAGGAAGACTCTGAGGGATCTGGTGAGTCATCCATATTCTCCACCATCCTTGTTAATCTATCCATACACCCATCCATCCACCATCCATGCATCTTCCATTTATCATCCATCCACCCAGCTGCCATTCATTTATCCATCTACCCATCATCTATCATCCATGTCAGTCTGTCAGTTCTAATTACCTTTCATTAGATCTTTTTCTCTTGTGCTTTCATTTATTTTATTACAAAGTATTTTCTATTTTCCCTCAATTTCTTCTTGGATGAATTTGGTTATTGTATTAATTTGTCTTCTGTTGTTGTGACAGAATACCCAAGACTGAGTACTTTATAAAGAAAAGAGTTTTATTTGGCTCACAGTTCTGTTAGTTGGAGGGCCCAAACAGCCTGGCATTGGCCTCCTGGCTGCATATAACATGTCAGAAAAACAGAAAGGAAATTTGCAGAATGCAGAAGGGGTCAAGCATATGAGGGTCCTTACTTTATCCTGAGGACTAACTCACTCTATGAAACCAGCATTAATTGTTTCCAAGGGCACAGACCTCAAGACCTAATCTCCCTTGCATTAGGCACCACCTCTGAAAAGTTATATCACCTTTCAAGATCACTACCCATTATCCCTATTTTTTCTAGTATTCTGAGCATGAGAGGTGCTGTATTTATCAAATGTTTTCTCTGAATCTATTGAAATAATCATGTGGTTCTTGACTTTAAGTCTGTTGATGTGGTGAATTATAATTATTGATTTCCGGATGTTGAACCAACCTTGCATCCCTGGGATGAACCCCACTTGATCATGGTGCACTATCTTTTTAATATGTTTTTGTATGTGATTGCCAGAATTTTGTTAAGAATTTTTGCATTGGGCTGGGGATATAGCTCAGTTGGTAGAGTGCTTGCCTCACATGCACAAGGCCCTGGGTTCAAACCCCAGCACCACAATAAAAAAAAAAAAGGAATTTTTCATCTATGTTCATCAGGGATATTAGTCTGAAATTTTCTTTCCTTGATGTGTCTTTGCCTGGTGTTGGTCAGGGTGATAGTAGCTTCCTAGAATGAGTTTGGAAGGGTTCTCTTTTTTTCTGTTTCATGGAATACTTTAAGGTGTATTGGTATTAGTTCTTCTTTGAAGGCCTCGTGGAACTCAGCTGAGAATCTGTCTGGTCTCAAGTTTTTCTTGGTTGGTAGGCTTTGGATGGCATCTTCTACTTCATTGCTTGAAACTGATCTGTTTAAATTGTGTATCTCGTCCTGATTCAGTTTGGGTGGATCATATGTCTCTAGAAATTTGTCAATGTCTTTGAGATTTTCTATTTTGTTGGAGTATAAATTTTCAAAATAGCTTCTAATTATCTTTTATATTTCAACATGGATAGCAAGGCTATCCATGCTAAACCCAAGGCCAACATCATTCTAAATGGAGAAAAACTGAAAGCATTCCCTTTAAAAACTGGAACAAGACAGGGATGCCCACTGTCACCACTTCTATTCAACACCATCCTTGAAACTCTAGTTAGAGCAATTAGACAGACCAAAGAAATTAAAGGGATGCAAATAGGAAAATAAGAACTCATACTATCTTTATTTATGGATGACATGATTCTATATTTAGAGGATCCAAAAAATTCTACTAGAAAACTTCTAGAACTAATAAAGAATTCAACAAAGTAGTAGGATATAAAATCAACACTCATAAACCTAATACATTTCTATTCATAAGTGCTGAATCTTCTCAAAGAGAAATTAGGAAAACTACCCCATTCACAATAGCCTCAAAAAAATACTTGGAAATCACTCTAACAAAAGAGGTGAAAGATCTCTATAATGAAAACTATAGAACACTAATGAAAGAAATGAAAGAAAACATTAGAAGATGAAAAGATCTCCCATGTGCTTGGATGGGCAGAATTAATATTGTCAAATGGCCATACTACCAAAAGCACTATACAGATTCAATGCAATTCCAATTAAAATCCCAATGATGTACCTCAGAGAAATAGAGAAAGCAATCATGAAATTCATTTGGAAAAATAAGAGAACCAAAATAGCCAAAGCAATCCTTAGTAGGAAGAGTGAAGCAGGAGGTATCACAATACCAGACCTTCAACTATACTACAGAGCAATAGTAACAAAAACAGCATGGTATTGGCACCAAAATAGGCAGGTAGACCAATGGTACAGAATAGAGGACACAGAGAAAAACCACACAAATACAGGTATCTCATACTCGACAAAGGTGCCAAAAACATACAATGGAGAAAAGACAGCCTCTTCAACAAATGGTACTGGGAAAACTGGAAATCCATATGCAGTAAAATGAAATTAAACCCCTATCTCTCACCCTACACAAACTCAACTGAAAATGGATCAAGGATCTAGGAATTAGACCAGAGGCTCTGCACCAAATAGAAGAAAAAGTAGGCCCAAATCTTCATCACGTCAGCTTGGGACCAGACTTCCTTAACAAGACTCCCAGAGCTCCAGAAATAAAAGCAAGAATCAATAAATGGAATGGAGTCAAACTAAAAAGGTTTTTCTCAGCAAAGGAAATAATCAATAATGTGAAAAGAGAGCCTACAGAGTGGGGGAAAATCTTTACCACATGCATTTCAGATAGAGCACTAATCTCCAGAATCTACAAGGAACTCAAAAAACTTTACACCAAAAATACAAATAACCCAATCAATAAATGGGCTAAGGAACTGAGCAGACTATTCACATAAAATGAGCACATGAATGTTTAGAGCAGTTTTATTTATAATTGTCAAAAACTGGAACTATCTAACATGTCTTTAATAGAACGGATAAACAAACATCCATACAATAAAATATTATTCAGTGGTAAAAGAAATGAACCATCAAGCCATAAACACAAATGACTCTAGAATGAACATATATTGCCAGTTTGAAAAAAATGCATATTATATGATTCCAATTATACATTCTGGAAAAAAACCAAAAATTATAGAGATGGTAACCAGATTGGTGGTTTTGGTTGGGAGGGTGTTAAATAAGTAAAGCACTATTTTAAGATAGTGGAACTATTCTGGTGATACTGTAAAGGTAAATACAAGATTTTGAACATTTGTCTAAACCCATGGAACCTCACGGCACAAATGTGTACTAGTTAAAAATAATCTAGGAGGTTGGAAGATCCCAAGATGGAATGCAGAGGTGACCAAAGGATCCAACTATATTACAAATGATATCTCTGCTGATCTAAGCAACTTTGGAAATGACTGGAGTTTTTTAAGACTAAAGATAAAAGGAGCTGTACAAAAGCACTGTATTCTAGTTGATCCAGTTGTTCCTCCCAGATGGGTTAACAATTCGAAAACAACTACTCTTATATACTGAAATTGAACAATTGAATAAATGGAAGGTGGATTGTGGGAGCAGGTCTCTCACTGTTGCAGTAGGAGTTTAGGGATAAACAAGGGGAGGGGAAGCATAGAGTGGTACATTAAGATTCTGTTGCTTGCATCAGAATGAACTCATATTTAGCTTAGTATGGATATTAATAGGCATACAGATAGAGATAAAGACTTGATTGAAAGAAACACAAAAGTTGAAGTTGAAGCAAATCGAGTTTTATCTGGGAATAGTATTGCAGAAGGAATTCATATGCCATGTTAACCTGTGGGTGTATTCAAAGAAGTTGAGGCGAGGGGAAGATTTTAAAGGCAAAAATGAGGAAGGTTGCACATGATACTTTGAAACAATAATCTCTGGACTCAGTGACTTACAGGAGCGAGCTTGGCCTAAGCTGAACATACAGTTGCAGGGCAGATGTCCTTGCAGAGGTTCTTTCTGTGTGAGGTGGACTTCATGCAAGTGTGTGGTCCTGGCATTCTTTTGTGATCATTTCTATCAGGCAATTATGAGTAAGAACCCTTCCTTTGTAACCTCTTGCTTTTAAAAATTATTTTTAGGATTGACATATGTGTTTTCATCTTGATTCTGACAAGTTTCATGAGACATAGATTTGGACATGTGTGTGTTGTATTAAAGTTCTCCAGAGAAACAGGACCAATAGTGTGCATTACAGAGAGAGAGAGGGAGAGAGAGAGAGAGAGAGAGAGAGCGAGCGAGAGAGAGCCAGAGAGATTTTAGTTGGTTCACACCACACCATTGTAAGGGCAGGCAAGTCTGAAATACGTAGCACAGACTGGCAGCCTGGAAATTCAAGGAGTTGATGTTGCAGTTTTGGGTCTGAAATTTGCAGGCTGGAAATTCAGTCAGGGTCTCTATGTTACAGCCTCGAGGAAATTCCTTCTTCTTTAGGAAAGAAGGTTTTTACTCTTAAGGCCTTCAACTGACTGGATGATGCCTATTATCCTGTGCTCAAAGTCTATTAATTTAAATGTTAATTACACCTATAAACAACCTTCATGGACATCTAGACTGATGTTTGATCAAACAACTGAGCCTAGTCAAGTTGACTTATAACATAGACCATCACACACACAAAAATTAACAATTATATGTTTGTGTATATATTTTATCTTTCTATCTATCTATCTATCTATCTATCTATCTATCTATCTATCTAATACACACACGTATTATTCCTTCCTCTGTCAACTGAGAGGGTCCACAAGTGATGATACCCAGTAGCAATGAGCATATCCAGCACCCAAATCTTGATCCCTAATGCCATTCTCCAACAAAAGAAATCAATGCTTCTTAAAGAACGATTGATTCTATGACTGAGGCTGGAAATCCTGGCTTGTGTCACCAGACAGGACAAATGTTAAGAAATACATCATTAGGCAATTTTGTCATTGTGCAAACATCATGTAGTATACTTAGACTTAGATGGAATAGCACACTCTACACCTACACTATATGGTGTGTGTGTGTACATATGTTTGTATGTTGCATATCCTATTGCTCCTGGGGTCATGATGAACAAAACAAGAAGAGATTAAATCAAGCACAGAAGAAAAGATGCAATCAAGAGACTCCATAAACATGGGATGCATCAGGTTGCTGTGAGAATAGCACATCACACTGTTTACAGCTTTTATAAGTTAAAGGAAGACAGTCTAAAATAACAATGGAAAGCATAGTATAGTAAACACACAAACCAGCAGCAGTTGTTTACTGTCATGCTTTTGTGTGACAGGAGTGTGGTAGGTTTGTTTTCACCACTATCACCGCAGACATGTGAGAATGTGTTGCCCAATGACAGTATGATGGCTAAAATGTCACTGAAAACAGAAGGGATTTTTAATTCTGTTATAATCTTTGGCAACCACTGCCATATATGCTGAATGTCATCATGCAGCACATGGCTGTATTTTCTTTTGTAGGTCTCAGACTTCTGTATTTAATTAGGACCATTTTGTTAGGATTTTGGGAGAGTGAAAATAAATGAAGTGTTCAATCTGCCAAGTTTAATTGGAAATTTCATTGATCCTTCCAAACTCAAACATTCTGCAGAATATCTGGATCCTCTCTACCTAAGATCCTGGGGCTTAGTGCTGGCCCTGGGGCTTCTGACAGATGTAAACTAATCACAAAATGAGCAGGAAGGATACTAGAGCTGAAAGATCAAAGTCAGAATCCCAACCTCTCCAAAGCTCAGATTCCCCTGGAAATCCCATCATGCCATAGCCTTGAATGAGAAATGATGACATTATCAGGTAAGTTGCTCTGAGCATCATCCTATCCAGGCAGGAGGTGATTTCCCGTGTTGATTGAATGATTGATTCTTTGATTGAGGCTACAAATCAGGCATGTGTCACAGAATAGGACTCATTTTAAGAAATGTATCATCAGGAAGTTTTGTTCCCTGGGGCCCAAAGGAAGCTCTCAATGGAACCCAAATCACCATCTGACCATTGCAAAGACAGCCAGCACTCTGTCCCTCAGAAGCCTGGTGGGCGGCCACTCTGTGACATAATCATGTTGCCTTAATGGCCCACTGGAGTCAGAGGGGACAGAAGCTCACCAAGGAGTCACCCAGAGTGTCCCCTGCCCCCATTTTGTCATGATATACTAATTAAATCCATTAATCCATGGATTTCTCATCACACAAAGAAAGCTAAAAGCTGGAGCCCAAATTGAC
>JAJEJO010001881.1:0-37367 GCA_020662805.1 Glaucomys volans
ATGCGACATTTAATTTTTAATGTCATTGATGTCCCCAGAAAATACAATTAAGCTACTTAATGTCTTTTGATTTTTGTAAAATATTCTTTTATTGGCATAATCTGTGCTTTGTAGAGATCTTTATATTCCTGTTACTTAGGGCTAGATAATCATACCAGCAAACATAGACCAAGCCACCTGTGCAGCTTAGGAAGACCTGAAGGCCTTACTGACTGAAGTTTCTGACTTTGACAGCTTCTCTTGGTAGTCATCAGGCCCATTTGCCTAGGATTCCCTGTTTTGTAGCCTCCAGACTTTATTTTAGGGGCTAACACAAGTGTTTATCTTAGAGTTACATTTAACTATTGTTTCTTTTTTAAATGCCCAAGAATAGCTCTGTTTTGGTTTTGACTGTTTTGCTAGGTCTTTAAGACCAAGCTGGTCAAATTGACCTGTTCCTGCCTCTTAGAGTCAGCTAAGTTCCCCCAGGTGTCACTCGTGGGGAACTTGAGAGCAGCTTCTTAGCACCTTTAGTACTTGCCATTCACTAGTTGGGTCTCCTTGATGAGGTGGCTTCCCTTGGAAGCATCAGGGATGTCTCTCTCTTTCCAATGACCCTCCTCTTCAGCCTGTGCACTGATTGGCTTTTCATCCTCTAGTGGTCTCATCAATCTCCCTGATCAGGATGTTGTGTGGCCCAGAGTTGCAAAGCTCCTTAGAGAAGCTCTCTTTTTCCCCAGATGCAGGCTGACTCTGAGGGCGAGAGCCAAATACTGGGTTTTCTTGGCCCTTGTGTTAATCTCACTCTCTAAGTTTGATCTTAAACACCCAGCAAGCCAGTCTCACCAGCTTAAAGTACGAGTGCTGGGCTTTAACTTCAATGTCTCTGACTTTACAGTTATTTACTCCCTTTTGTCTAACTTGGTCTATATTATCATCTGTTCTACAGGTGATGGCTTAGTATCTGAAATTAATTTAGGTTTTATTGAAGCAGTACTTCTGCAGAACGTCAATCGGGCATCAGTTATAGAGATTACAAAAAAATACAAAGTGGAATTAATGGTAAAAGTGTATCTAGTTTGTGTAACAGCCACCCTAGATTCTGCCTGAGCTATATATCATATCCCCTGTTTGAGATCACAGAAATTTTACAACAAAAAACAATCTTTCTGAATATAACTTTTAAAGAGGTGAAGTCTGGTTTATTTTGGAGCTATTCTGACATGCAGCAGGGTGGGAGGCAGAGCCTTATCTCAGGTGAGGCAGGCTCTTTACGATCTTAGGTCAAGTGTCCTAGTTCTGAAGTTGATCTTTGCCTCCTCTTTGAACATCACTTTACAGTTTACATGTATTTTTCCTGAGTCTATGTGAGTGGTAGTTAACATATATTACAACTAAAACAAATCAAGGAAAGGCTGAGAGTTTTTAACTTTCTTTTTGTGTAGCAAAGTGGCCAAATGCTTTCATGTTTTATGATATTAACCTTTAAACAAAACAGGCTCTCACTAACTTTTAGAAATGTATTTGCATTTAAATTTTGATCTCAGTGTAAAAAGTAACAAATTTACACATACCCTATTGATAACAGGTCCTGTTAAAGAACAGTAAATGACATAAATAAATCCCCAATAAAATGTGCTATTCTTATAAGTCTAAAATTACCAGTACAGACAAGTTTAGTTTAGAGAACAGCAGCTTGATAAATTTTCGGTACCTGGAAGATACGAACATATTTAACATACAAAAACAGTAATAGCACAATTATCTTGATGTTAACCCAATTTAGTTTTTTTAAGAAAAATTTAGACTCTGTAACATAGTACAATACTTTAACAGTTGTTTAACCATAATCGTATAAACTCCAATTTTTAAGATTAATTGTTCTAAAGAAAACAGACACAATGTTAAGAGTAGATTAGCATTCTTAAAGAAATCCTTGTTATCTTAACATATAGATTGCACTTAGGTTTATATCAGCCTATTAATATTTGACCTTAGGGAAAAACCTTAAGTAGCTTTTAATTGATCATCTCACAAATGTATGACCAACTTAGTTACACACAAACTTGTTGAAATTTGCCCTTCACTTACACCCAGACTTTCTTAGCACTTACTTACACCATCATGTATATTTCTTTTTTCTTCTACTGAATATATTTCCATACCTAAAAACTTCTGTTTTCCCTTTCCTATCTGTTGACTCCTTGTTGTTCGCATTCTGAAACAACTCTTATGAAATTTCTGAATGTACATAAATTATCTCATTGTATAGTATTTTAATTGAAACAGTTGAAACTTTTGATCCCTTTGTATATAGAATTGTACTCGTTAGGATTTAAGTCTTAGTAACCTTGTTTTTAGTGATGACACAAAGCAATTTTAAACCCTTTTTATTTACCAATCTATGAAAACACCAATAATGTTTAAGTATATTACCCCATAGAATTTAAGGAGTTAAAAGTACTAGATGCTATTTAACACTTAGCATTTTAACTTTTTAAATTAAACAGATTTCTCTAACACATTTGAGTAATTCCATACATGTCAAATCTACTTATTTTACTGTAAAAACCAAGATCAGACAAGTATATTGAATAGTATCTGCCATCTCTTTCCTGGGAAAGAAAAGTCCTAAAAACAATTGATATTAGACATTTTACAGACATCAATATTTTATTAATTTGACCACCTAGAGACTTGTGAGGTAAGTACCTTCATTTGTTTACCCAATTGAAATTGAACCTTTTTAAATCACGTGAATTAAAGGTATCTGGATCCATTTTTTAAAATTTTAACTCATGAACATTATATTTGGATGCACATATATAGACAGACAACACGATATCAGACAACAGGATGCACACAGAACACAAAAGAAAAGGCCTTGTAGCTTTTTGTATGTGAATCTCCATTGCAATGTTATAGATCAAAAATAACTCTAGAGTTGAAAATAGAACTGATCAAAAAGCATTAACCTAGTTATGTAGGATCGAAACTGTGAGCTCAAAAAATATAACATTTAAGAAAAACAAAACAAGAGACCTAGGAGAAAAAATGATAATGGCCATTAATTATTTTAGTAAAATAACATGAAAGCACGAGAAAGAGAAAGGCAGAGAGAGGGAGGGAGAGGGGAAAAGGGAGAGGGAAAAGGGAGAGGGAAAAGGGAGAGGGAAAGAAAGAAAGTCGTAAACAATTTTTCTGTGTTGCAGCCCAGGAGAAGTTTAAAATGGACACTTTTTTTCCTCCAGTCTAAGGTTGGTCCATCGCTGAGCCCACTGACTTACAGTCCAGTGTGGGCTTCAGCAAGGCTTGGGGGGAAATTGCCTAGGGTTTTTTAACCCTTTTTCCCTTGGTTGGTAATCAGGTCAGGCTTGGATGCAGAGAATTATGCCACATTATCTCCCAGTACTTTTGAGGAATGGGGCTGCTATATCATACTCCTTACTGAGACATGCCACTGGCTGTTGGGCTGGTTAGGAACTAGAACATGTGCGAGGGACCGTGTGGCAGGAGGAAGGAGCCTGTGCTGCAGCAGACGGGTATGGGCGGTGGTTCCTTAGCCGAGTGGATGTTGAAGGAGGAGGAGGGATTAGGAGGGGGAGAAGCCAAAAGAAGGTGTTGTAAGAAAGAGAAAGCTTGAAGACACAGAATCCCTACCCATTTTTTCGATCGCTGGCAGCAGTTGAAAAGATCCCGTAGAAGAGAGGGATCTAGGGACCATAAGGGGGCCACTTATTTTGGTTGTCTAGGGAGTAGGTGGGCCAATCCTGAGTGCGGAGTTTAATAAGTTTCTTTGGGTTGATGTCAGGAGATAGGCTAAGGGTGTCTAGATGGGCTAGGAGGCATTTTAGGGGGGAATTGGCCGGGAGAGAAGAAGAAGCCCCCATTTTGGGAAAACGAGAGTGATACAATATCAGGAGAGGTGTCCCTCTCAAGATAAGTATCAGAGAGTCTGACCCGCAGGGTTCGGTTGTCACCCGAGGCTGACAGGTGAGGGGTCCCTAGGGACCGAGAGGACAGTGGGCCACTCGGCGCTCCCCCCTAAGAGGGAGAGAAAAGGAGCCCAAGTCCGAGACGGAGAGAGAGCTTCTTCAATTATCAAGGCCAAAACCCCGGGGGATGGGGACTCCACAAGGGCCACTGCGACCATGAAGGTCTAGGTGGGGTGTGTTCCTCCCTGTATGGGGATCACTGGAGGGGCTGCCGGATCATCAGCGGTCAGTTTCCCCCAAAGAAGGTTCAACAGGTTTAGGAGTCCTGGGGGAAAGGGGTGAGGGGACTTGTCAATTAGGAGGCTGGTGGTGGCTGTGAAGGGGCAATCGAGAAAATGGGCAAAGGCTGAGGTGGTTTGGGTGGGTTTTTGCCTTGTGGGCTCAGAGTCCAGGGCAGCTCAGACCCTTAAAATTAGGGGAGCAAGTCCACTGGGGAATCAGAGTCAGCACCAAATGTTAGGCAAAAGGACCAACCAAAACCACGTTTCAGCCAAGGGATTTTATCTGGAGGGTGCAGTGGCCACTCCAGGTGATGAAGGTGGCGGCAGAAGAGAGAAAGGGCAGAGGGACAATGGCCCTGAGATCAGGCACCTCCTTAGGGGCGGGTGTTGAGCTGGGATTGGCTGCGTCGGCAACTTTAAATTCATTGGCTGGGGTGCTCCCCAGGCGGGATCCTGCGTCTGGGGGACTGGCTAGTATGTTTGGGGGGTTGGCGGGAAAGACTTGGGTTGCTATTGGCTGAAGGCAAACCGGAAAGGCCCTGGCTGGCTGGGGAAGTGCGTTCAGCAGCTGGCCGTGTGGCCCTTCCCTGGGGAAAGGAGACTGACCAGCCCGTCCAACATTTTCAGTCCACCCTAAAGAAGGCAATGTCCACTTAAGGTGTTGCCACGGAGAAAAACGGACACACGTGCTCCTTTCAGCGGATGGAATCAGGTCGTTGAATTAGGGAAACTCCCATCCCAGGGCACGGAGCTTTGTGATGTCCGCCCAGCAGGACCTCAAAGGTGCTGCTCTGCAATAGGCCGGCTCTTCAGGGCAGTCATCACCTGATATGTTGGCCTTTCTAAAATTCAAACAACTCACGAGTGTGCCAGAGTTTAGAGTTCAGCCAGAGCGAGTCTCTGGGGACCACTGCGGGGCTTCTGCAGGAGCTGGGTCCACTCTCCCTGGGACGCAGGGCTGCAGCCAGGTGCTAACACCAAGACCCATGCCACGGCTTCGTCCTGCCACCACCCACCAGCGCCAACTCAGCTCTGCGTTTGGAGGGCTGCTGTCCAGTTGCCAGCACCTGGACACTCACTGCTGGGTCCTGTTGCAGAGGGACTGTGCGTGCGTCTCCGTGGGTGGATGGGGATGGGGATGGTACCACTGCTTATCCGCGACGCGTTCTGCTTCCTCAGGTGTTGAAGTACAACGCCAGAGAAGCACGCCAAGGCCAGCATGTCAAGCAGGTTTTAGTTGAAGGTCGTACACAGACTTCTCCCGGGAGGAGAAGGGGGCCGGGGCTGATGCTCTGGTATCCCAAGAGGAGCGCGCACCCTGCCCTTCTTTATAGATTATCTCCTGCTCTCTCCCCTTATCTGTCTCCTTCCTGCCTATGTGACTAGGCCCAGGAGATGCCGGTGAGGTGGCAAAAAGGTGAGAAGCAGATGGGCGGGGGGTGGGGGGGCAAAAGGAGCCCTTCAGGCGGGTGGGGGCCCAGGGGGATTAATGAGCAGCCCCCTGCCTGCAGCTTCCTGGGAGGGGTGGTTAGGCAGGGAACCTTGGTGGTCAAAGGGCTCTGGAGACATTCCCATCTCCCGGGGGTGGTCTCCGACTTCCCAGACTCAGGGGGCCTCATTCCTCAATTCCACCCATTACCTATAATTGTGGTCTCGAGGGGAGGGTTCCTGGGGTCTGCAGACCCCTCCTGCAGCCCGGTCTCTCTCTGTTGACCCAAGCTGGCAGGAGGACACTGCTGGGCCTGGAAACCGTCTCCTTTATCATGTCTGGACTTACTTTCTGTCCAGGCATCTACATAAATACTTGCAATTTTATCCAGGAAGTTCTTAATTCCCTTCAGCCATTATCCTTCAAATACACTGTGTTCGTTTCCCTGAAAGAAGAGTCGTCATCCTTTCTCAGAAAGCGCTGTGGTAAGAGATTAAATTGGTAACTAGAAAATGTGGAACGACCCAGGAAATCCATTGGGAGGAAAAGGACAAAATCAGGCATCCCTGGCACCAGGTGTCTTTCTGGAAAAGGCGGAGGGCGAGCCGGGCAGCGCCCTTTGAAACTGGTTTAATAAAGCAACACAGCTGGGCAAGAGCTCCGCCTTGGCTAAACAGACCCTGTGAAGGCCAGGGCGGCAGGCCTGAGGACTCTGGGGGTCAACAGAGGGACGGGTGAGGGGAGAGTGTGCTGTCCAGACAGTGGAATACACCCCTTCCTCCTAGAGGGGGTCCTGACACCCCCACCTGGGCCAACCGCGGACACTGTCAGCGGAAATCCCCCAGCGGCAGAGGGCAAATGCCAGGTGACTCCGGCCCGGGAGCTCTGCTCCCCACAGTCGGATTCTGAGACAGAGTGGAACCAGGCTGCCAGGGCCGGGGAGCGGCCGAGGCTGTGCTCCAGACCTGTGCTTCCAGATGGGGACGGTGAAGGGGCCCGAGGTGGGCCGTGCAGATGGTGTGGCAGAGCGTGGGTGTCTCCACGCCCCGGCCGCGCACTTAGCGCGGGGTGTGTGGCCTGCAATAAAATTTAAAGTACCTTGAGCGCAGTTCTCAGTGCCCACAGGGATGCTGGTTGGTGGACTGGTAGGTGGCGTTTTTGCCAGTCCCATCCGGAGTTAGCGTGCGGCTCAGCACGGTACCCATGGCTGGGCACCGGCACCAGGGTCCCCAGACTGCTACGCGGGCGGGGCTGCTGAGCCACGTCGTCTGGACGTCCATTAATACGGGGCCAAATGAGGTCGGGTGCCTCGTCAGAGAGACGCTGTGCGGCCACGGTAATGGCAGCTGTGCGGAGGCCAAGGACAGGGCTGCGGGCCGGTGAGCGGGAGCAGCTCAGCCCACCACGGGCTCGCCTCCAGGGGACAGGCGCACACGTCAGACTGGCCGCTGCGCAAACACGCTGCACACCTGTGCGGTGGGAGCTCGGGGGTCCGCCCGAGACGTGGCAGGAGTTTCTGAACTGGGCTGAACCTGCACAGGAAGTTCACACACAGAACCTGAGACCAGGCAGGGAGAAGGGGCGTCCCCTCCAGGAAGCCTGAGCGAGGAGCGGGCAGCCCGGGGACACTGGGGTCATGCTTAGTTTGGGATTTTTATTCCAACAATGGGAATCACATAAAAGCAATTGAAATGTTCAAAAGCCAAAGCCTCTTACACCTGCTTCGTAAGTGACGCTTCGTAGAGGACACACATCCTAAGAGTAAAGGAAAACAGCCCAGGGAAAGTGAGAAGAGGACGGCCCGGAGCCGCCGCAGGGAGGCGCCCGCACAGGCCCTGGGACAGGTGGATCCCTCCGGGCAGCACGAGGTGGCCCACGGCCAGTGGGAGGCTGGACCTGCTCCTGCGGTCATGGGTGTGCGGCTCTCACCCTGGGCTTCCCCGAGGACTCCGGCGCTCCGGGCAGGAGAAGTGGCACTACCACTCTGGCTGGAATTCCCAGGAGCGCAGGCCTTGCCAGGCCCAGATCCGCCACAGCCTCCTGGAACGAGAAGCCACCTCACACAGCTGCCAAGCAGCTAAGGCCGTAAAAATAGCTCTCCCTCCCGAAAAAATGGCTTGCTTATTTTGAGAAGACAAGAGTGAGAAGAGTGGCGCGAATCTGTCCTGCTTGTGTTTTTCATCTCCTGGGCACGGTGCCAGCGCATCCGAGCAGGGCTGCTTGTCAGATGGGACTCCATCTGCACCCGGCCAGGCCCACGCGGATCGGGCGCTTCTGGGCCAGAGCTCTGAGTCACCGTGCGGAGCCCGTCTCCCGGGGGCCTGGACCGCCCCGTGCCTTTCAGTTCTGCTTTGCTGACAGAGCCCCCTCTTCAGATCGCAGGTCCCATAGTGTGGTGGGTGCACAGGGGCAGCCAGGACTCCGCTGGCGTGCAGAAGGAAGGAGCTAGACAGAGGGTGGTACCGCTGCTGGGCCTGCGGGAAGTGAGAGGGCGGTTGGGCCGCACCGACACCCAAGGCAGACTGACGGCCCCCCTCAGTGGGCACAGGCAGGTCTGGCTCCCTGGAGCACTCCCCCAGGGGCACGGAGTGTGGCCTCCCGGTGACGTTGTGACAGACTGTGGCTAAGCACACTGTCAAGGATGAACAAAGCCAGACGGACGGTCCAGTCCTGAAAATAGAGAGTGTAGATTTCCATTGAAAATACTCCACTGCAGGAGGGAGACAGGGCGTGGGGCTGAGCTGCACTTGGAGCTGCCAAGAGGAGGCTGAGGCCAGCGAGGAAGTGCAGAGGGGGAGGGGACTGGGAGAGGGGCCTGGGGGAGGGGGCTGGGGAGGGGAGTTAGGGAGAGAAGGACTGGGGGAGAGGGGCTGGGGTGCAGCCCCTACCTGGCTCTAGGCCCAGGGGCAGCTCAGTGCAGAGCTCTGACCAAACAAGCAAAGAGACAAGTGGGGCTCCTACCCCCACAGGGCCCCCTCCTCAGGGTTCCCGGGACAGACAGCAATTCCTCAGGCAGCCGTGAGTCATCTCCGCCAGACACCAGGAGGGGCAGGGCTGTCCTGGGGATGTGGCCTTGGGTTGTTAGAAAGGACGTCCAGTCCCTTAGCTCAGGTCCTGTAGTCCAAAGACAAGGCGAGGTCCAGAGGAGACCAGGGAGGCCAGGGAGGAGCCCAGCTGGAGGGGGTGGGAGATTTTGGCCACAGGCGTCATCCTGGAACCCAGAATCCTTTGCTCTGTAGGGAGATGGGGAATGACCAGGAAGAGTCAGTCCACTACACTGGAGTTAAAAGTTTCATCATGAATAAGAAATGTTCTCTTTAGCAAGACACAAGTTCCGAGTTTGGCACACAGTTGATGTCACGGCTGTTGGTGAAATACTGAAGCAGGATCACCTCCCTCCACACGCACCCGCACAGCAGAGGGAGCTCAGGGCAGCCAGGGGTAGAGCGGCTGGGAGGGCACTGTTGCCTGCAGCCGGGCCGGGCCTCCCGGGTCCTGCATGGACACCAGCCAGCCGACCTTGCGCTCCCTGCTGTGCTCTTCGTGCAGGGTGGTGAGCGGGACGACATTCTGGGTTTGGATGACTTTGATGCTGCTTATGTTTGATGTCCTGCCTCACGTTTCACTCCAGACATGCACTTATGCATGTATGAGTGAGCGGGTTGATTGAGGGGTGTATCTCTCTATGCGTAAAACCCAGGGACGGGTGGGGAGGCTGATCGCTGTGAACACCGCCCAGCCAAAGCTGCTTGGGTAGAGAGTCCCCGATCCTGCTCCTCCGCTGCTGGGCATGGCGTGGCCAGCTCCCTGCGGCTCCCTCAGGGATGCTGGGCTCCTGCCCATGTGTCTTCCTCCCCATGAATGGCCTGGCTACTCTGGAACGCAGGTTCTGTGACAACACTGCCTTGACACTGAGATTAGTGACTCCGTAATGGCCAGGACAAGACACCTCTGAGGCACACAGACGGGACCAGGTGTGTGTCCGGGAGCTGGAGTGTCCTGAGCGCCTCCTTGGGGGCTGGTCTGGGGTGGCCTCAGCCCCCTGCCTGAACTCCACTTCAGCAAGGAGCAGACGGAGAGGATTCGCCTTGTTCACATCTGTGGGCTCTCGGGAAGTCCTTGCTGGACAGAGGCCCTCCCAAGCCCGGGACCTGCCCTCTGCAGCTGCCCTTCCCCGGGTGTGACCTGGTCAGTCCTGCCCTGCTCTAAAGCCCTGTGTGTGTTGCAGGCACCCTTGGATTTTTTGAAATTCGAGACGAAGGTGTTCCCAGCTTGGGGTGGCCCCTGCCCTCCTTGCCCGAGTGTCCTTCTTGTCTCTGAGGGGACTTTGCCACCCCGCTTGCTTCTGTGGACGCTCCAGGGCAAAAGTGAAAACCACCCATAGAGCAGGCTCTTGGCCTGGTGGGGGAAGGTCAAGCCTGAGGGGACCAACCCTGGCTTCCTCCGGGTTAAAGTGACCTGCAGGCCAGCTCTCGAGGATGATGTGAGCCGTGACCAGCAAGTCAGGCTCCCTAGTGGCCTGCTGCGTGGACACGGAGGCCACTTCTGAGAAGCAGTCAGGAGCTCTGCGAGCCACATGCGAGCTGCCAGGGGCTCAGGGAGCATGGGCTTCTGGTCAGAGCAGGCCAGCCCCCCGAGCCCCGCTCACCTTCCTGCTCTGAGGCTCCCTGCCGTCCCTCCGGGTGCTGTTCTGTCTTCTTTCCTTGTCTTGAATTCTCCTCCTCCCCACTGACCCCCAGGGTGTATTATCAGATTTCTAGTGTCTGCTCTCGGTCACCTCCTGAGGCTCCTCTGGCACCCTCAACCCACCCCTCTCCAGGGGGATCTTGTTAAAATGCAGTTCTGAGCAGGTTTCTCTCCCTCCGAAAGATGGCGAGACCCTGGGTGGCCCTGCAGTGGTGGAGGGACACCAGGTCACGTTTGTCAGAGCCCTGGGAGCATGGGACACCAAGAATGAGCCCTAACGTACCCCAGGGCTCGGGCAATCAGGAGCAGGGCACCGGCAGTGTGAGAGGACATGTGCAGAGGGGCGCCCACATCTTCTGCTTGGTTTTGCTGTGAGCCTAGAGCTGTTGCCAAGCATGAGGTCCATCAGAGGACGGCGCAGGAGCCCTGGCTTCCCGCTGTGTTGGGGTGAGCGAGCCTCACAGTCAGTCTCATTGGTGGAGGGAGTCCTGAGCTCTGGAAGTGGTGGGGACCTGTGCCTCCTCGACTAGGACTGTCCCTCTCTGTCCCCCACCTTCCTGCAATTCGTGCTCAGCCCACTGGCCTCCGGCCCAGCACAGCTGTCCTGACCCCCTGGACTGGACCAGAAGAGGTCCCCTTGGTAGAGAACCAGCTAAACTGCATTTGGGGGATTAGCTGTTGACCGTCTTCCGTCTGAAGGACGACTTCCGACCTGCTGAGGTCAGGCCCCAGCTTCCAATGCAGACGCGCTCAGTAGATAAACCAACTGAGTACTTACAAAGAATGGCCACACAAATTTTCTATTTAATCCTCTAAAATTTGGAGGATAAGCATATAGACTTCATTCTAGAAACAAAGAAAACTGAGACTCAGAAAAGCTAATGATGCTGAGAAGAGTGTGGAGCCAGGATTAGCGTCCGTGCGTTCAGAATTCAATTCTGACGCGCTCTCCACTGCTCTGCAGGGCCGGCGGCCACGCTCAGGGCTGAGCTGTTGTTTAAAAGGAGTGTGCACATGGGCTCTAACCCACGCACCTGTGGGTGGCCAGGGGCCTCACCTCTCATTCTCCAGACCCTGACTTCAGCAGAGACCCCACCCTCCCAGGCGAGCCTCAGCGGCCCTGTCAGGTGAGGGCCAAGAGACACGCAGCGCGCCGGCAGGTGTACCGACGCATGGTGAATACGCGTGCAATGCCTGCTCTTTGGTTTATAATGCACAAAGACACCTTAAACATCGGCCTGCAGACCTCGCTAAGGAGACCTGGCGTGGCAGAGGCCCCCCCTTTAAGGGTAGAAGTGACTGAGTGTGTTCAGACGTGCTGCAGAAGGAGGGGTGTCTGGCACTGGCACCCCACCCACCCGGGGCTCAGATAGAGGCCAGGCAGCAGGAGCGCCCCACGGCCCCCTATGGAGGGATCTGCGATTAAACACCATTGAAAGGGAAGATGTTGCATTCTGAGAGTTAAAAATAGCTAATATCCAAAGAACACTGATGCCTGTGGGTGACGAATCAGTTATTTGTTCCAAAGAGAACAGCACAACCCCAGGCAGACTCACGCCAAAAAAAAAAGGCGATGTCAACATAGAGGCGAGTATTCAAAAATAAACCATCTTCAGGAGTAAACAACATTAAGTCACTTTTAAATCCATTTGGGGAACTGTCATGAGTCACGCTCGGCGAGGGGTGTCGGGGTGGAGCGTGAGTCATCAGACCATCTCCCTGGAGCGCTGGGTGGAGACCAGCTCCCTCCCTCGTTTCCCATTGCGTCACAGCGCCTGGCTCAGAGCTCACGTCCTCATGCTGAAGAAGAGCCCGTGCCCCTATGAACGCAGCCTCTGCCCGCTTCCAATGCCCACAGCCCACCCATCAGGCATCTGACCGCAGCACCCAGGCTGCGGAAACAGAGGTGGACAATCCAGGGCTCCCTTACACTCAGGGTAACCTTGAAATGCGCCCAGCTGGAGAGGACTCTGACTCCTTTTTAATACACAACCTTTACAACTACACGTCGAGTTGGAAAGTCCTCTTTTCTGGTGTGAACATCCCTTGCTGACCCTCGGGGTGTTTAAAAGCCTCCCTTACCTGGAAGGCCGGCCTCCAATTCTGGAGACTCTGGCTTCCTGGCCCTCTCACTGCAAGGCACGCGGCCCAGGTCAGGGGCTGTGCTGGCTCCTCCAGGCCAGCAAGCTGTCCTGGCGAGGTGCTTGGCTCCTCCTGCCTTGCTGTGTCTGGATAGGCTTTTTAGCATATTTTTAATGTTTTAGATTTCATTTAGATCTATTTCGGATTTAGAAAAAACTTGTCGCATAAGAATCAGTCTAGCCTTCACCCGACCCCGAACGTTCACATTGTACGTGAGCACTGGCCACTCTCAAAACCCAGAGGCTGACCCGACCCAGCGCGGAGGTCTCTGCAGACCTCACAGATCTCACTGATGCTCCCACCAGCATGCTCTTCTCTGCAGGATCCAGGCACACTTGGCTGTCAGTTGTCACAATCCCTCAGTCTCCTGTGACCTGGCCCCTCGGTCTTTGTGGAGAGCCTGACACTTTTCAGGAACAACGGGCCAGTCCTTTAGGACAAAGGCTCCTAATTTGGCTTTGCCTGGTATGTCCTGGTGATTGGATTCAGATGTGAGCCTCTGGCAGACACCCCTTGGAAGTTGCTTGGTTAGCATCTCCACTCATTGCGAGGCTGCGAGCCACCCATCTGTCTGCCCCTGCTCCCTGACGGCGGCTGATCCTCGGGTGGGCTGTGCCAGCTCCCTCCACTGCAAGGAGCTTCCCTCTGCAATGCGTGTGTGTGTGTGTGTGTGTGTGTGTGTGTGTGTGGAGAGGCCTTGAAACCACGCATGCACTCACCCACTAATCTTAGCCTGTGTTTACACTCTTGCTTGAAATGATTCTCTCTTGTGTTTGCTAAATGGTGATTTTCTATTCCTATCATATTGTCTGCATTTATTAGCTGAAACTCTACTAAACAAAGAACCTCTCCTTCCCCATTGACTCCTACTTGCCATTAAGCACTCACGTCAGCGTGGAATCACAGACGTGGGCTCCGCTCTGTCTCCTGAACAGCCCCGGCTGCAGTAGCACCCCAGGACCTATTCGGGGGCCTCTGACCCCCAACTTCTGTCACGTCTGATCCAGGTGGACATTGAGGTGCCAGAAAATAAGGGAAAACAAACACATGGGCCAGCGTGGAGGCACTCCTGGTGGCCACCACGGGGACAATTGGAGAGAGATGAATAATGATAACAAGGCATCTTAGCCCATGAGAATGTCCTCAAGCCGCAAGTGTGGGTCAGCCTCCGTGAGGGCAGGAGACACTACGTCAGCTCAGGAGGGCAGAGCTTCATGTTGGCTTGCAGTTGGGAGATTCCAGTTCACTGAGCCAGCCCAGGGCTTCCGAGCCTCTGGGGAGGGGGCGTGGCACATCCCAGTGGCAGTGTGTGAGTTCAAGCCAGTCACCTCATGGTCAAGGCCCACAAGGAGAAGGAAGAAGGGCCAACATCCCACACTTCTTCAAGGGCACACCCCCAGGGACCCAGACCTCCACCACCCCTGTCCTGGCAAGTGGGGCCCGAGCCTCTGACTCGTGGGCCTTGGGGACACTCCAGATCCAAGCCACATTGCCGTGCTTTGAAGTAAGAATTCAAAAGTCCGAGTTTGTGATTTCTTTCCTCAGGCTTCCCAGCAAGGCCAGAAGCAGCCAGTCCATCCCGCAATGCTAGGACTCCTTGGGGCCTCTCCTGGACCTCTCCTTCAAGGGCTCTTCATTTCAGGTGGACACAGCTGATTACTTACATATGCAGAGTGAAAAGAACACAGACATTGAGCCCCTTAACGTGTGTCTGAACCTATTATCCATCCTTGCGGTTTGGTGGCACATAAATCTAACTCTCTGAGGGTCTGTTTCTCTACCTGTTTTTCCTGCCCATCCCATTCTTCCCTGTCATTCCCAAGTCCTGGTCTGCTGGACTCTTAGATGTCACATGACACAGGGTAGATAATGTGGCTTTAGATTTAGACTACTTGTGTTCAAGTCCTGCTTCCTTGGTGGGGCACTGAGCTACCTGCACCCCATCTCTCCATTTGCACACCCAGTGGAAGGGCAGTGCCTCCTCACGGGCTCTCTGTGAAGCCAGTGTGGATGGAACGGGGCCCGTGCTGTGAGAGATACGTGCGGACTCCTTTCAGCAAAAGCAGCCACTTATCAAAATGTACTCTATTTCCTATGGAATTTTTTGGAGATCCCTAGAAATTCCAGGTGCTCACATGCATGAGCACCTCTGCTGTCTCAGGGGGACTAGGCGCCCCAAACTTCATCATCAGTGCCACCAGCATGACAGGGCACCCCACCCTTCAGGCATGGCCACCATGTTGGGTTGCTCATGTCCACCTCCAGGACGTCTCAGAAAGCCCAGACCATGGGTGAAATCAAAGCATCAGGAAGTCTGGGGTGTGTGTCCTCTCCTGACTGCGTTACGGGTGGCACAGCAGGAGCAGGCGTGGGGGTGCCCAGGTGGCAACGACCCTATAACAGGACACAAAGCGGCAGGATTTCCCTCAACACAGCGAGAGGCAGCCTCCCACAGAAACGTCGCAGCACAGGGCTCCCTGTGGGCAGGGGAGGAGGCTGGTGGAGCCCAGCTCTTACTGCCCCACTGTCCCCTGAAGGACACAATCCGTGGTCAGAACCGTTATCCCGACAAGGACATGATATCACCTGCTCAGAACAGCATTTCGGCAAAACCTAAATACTTTGGCAGAGGACTTCACCTTCACCAGGCGTGCCTGAGTCCGGAGCCACCCACTCGACCCCTGGCAATCAGAAAGAGAAGGCATTTCACAGGAAGAAAACTGAGGCTGTGACCTCGAGGGCCGGCCATAAGGTCAGGGAGCAGGGGGGTCAGGAGCATCGCCCTCTCTGCAGGAAGGAAGCAGTCACAGATTCCCGCTTCTGAACTTGGGCTCCCCCAGTGACTTAGCATGGCGTCCTCCTCTATGGGTGCTAGAACTGAGACCAGGACTGCTGAGTCAGGGGGACAGGGCACTTGGGAAGTGACACCAGCCCAGCCTCTTCTGAGTGCCAGGGCTTTGGAGCGGGGCCCCTGGAAAACAGCTGGGCAGCTCCTCACAGGATAGATGGCGTTTCCCAAGGACTCAGCAAACCACGTCCAAGTGCATGTCCAGCAGACAGAGTGAACCCCAAAGGGTGGTTCATGCACACTCCGTGGATGATTCCCCGGGGGCGAGCAGGTGGCAGTGACTCCAGGGCCCATGAGTGAGGCAC
This sequence comes from Glaucomys volans, assembly GCA_020662805.1. Taxonomy (NCBI): domain Eukaryota; kingdom Metazoa; phylum Chordata; class Mammalia; order Rodentia; family Sciuridae; genus Glaucomys; species Glaucomys volans. Next base: position 15,606 of record JAJEJO010001881.1, read on the forward strand.
CCCAACAACAGCCGGGGCTGAGCCATGAGGAGGAGTGGAACCTGACCCCCAGGAAGCTGAGCGGCCAGAGTGTGCAGGCCGGTGTCTGAAGCCACTTGCAGGAGGCACAAGGACAGGCAGGGCGCAGACAGGAAGTGGAGGGGAGCTTCCAGGAGTGGGGTGAGGATCGGGAGTCGGTGTTCGCTGGGACAGAGTTCGGTGTGCAGGGAGCTGGCTGGGCCCACGGGCAGGCCGATGCAGATGCACCTGGTGCCTTGGATGGTGCGCTCGGGACTGGCTGAGTGGGGGCCTCCCGTGGGATGTGGTGTTGCCACAGCAGAAAATGAAGGAAGTTCTGGGCCATGGACCACGATCCGGCCAGATCACTCCTGGGAGGGGCTCTCCGTAGGGCAGAAGCCAGCGTGCTGGAAAGAACTGCTCGCCTGCGTCGATGAGATCCTGCGGGCCGCGCACTTGGAGCAGTGCTGGCGCTCGGTCAGCCCCGGGTGACAGTGGCTCCTGCTACTGTCGGCTTCTGGATCGTCCTGGTGACTCAGAAAGTGAAGTGCACTGGGTCCTCCATGCACAGTCTTGTATGTAAAAATAAGTTGCTTCTTCAATTTAAAAAAAGTGGCATTTATATAACATTCAGAAAGCACAGATAAGCAGAAAGAGTCAAGTCAGTCCTCCCACCGTCTGTCAAACAGTCATTGTCACATTCTCGTATAAACTCTCAAGACTTTCCACTGTTTTCATATTTAGAAAATAAAATCATATGCAAATCATTTTACAAATTATGTTTTTCTGCTCTTTCATTTAAAAATTATTTATTGATCAATCACTACGTACCAGGTTTGCAGGCAGGAAGAACAGCCACCAGAGGCCCCAGGGCAGACACCGCCCTGACCACCTCTCTGTGCCTTTGGGAGTTTCTGCCTCATTGCTTGGAGTCGGCATCTCGCTCCCGGGTGTGCATGTGCCATGGTTCATTGAACTCGCCTCTTACTTGGGGACACACAAGTTGTTCTGCCTTTTCTTGTCACACACTGGATGCAACGGTTTGTCTACAGATCCCCAGGCGCAGCACCGTCCCCATCGCCATTCACCTGGGGCAAAGCAAACACCTGGCAGGAGGTCAGGCTGCTGGGAGGTTTGCTGAGGAGGGTGAATCTGTGCTCAGCCCCTCGAGATACCCAGGAGTGGGGCTGCTGATTCCAGCAGAGCTGATGCCCGCCAGGCCTGCCCTACAGGCTTCACGAATGTCACCGGACTTGCTCCCACCCACCCTTTGAAAGAGGTGATCTGGGAACATCTGTGCCTGCGTGAGGGACAGCAGCACAGAGTGAGGGGCCACCTGTGAGCAGCCACACAGCTGGCACGCAACAGAGGCCCACATGGGGTCTGGCTTCGGAGCCTCTCCTGACCACTGTGCAATGGACCCCAGAGGGCACCAGTTGGCAAGGCTCCCGGCCCCGGCCCCTCCAGATCACAGTTGAAGCCCCCACCCCACACTTGAGGCAGGGGCTAGGATCTAGGATCTCATGGGGGTGAGGTCCCTGTGCATTGGGACTGGTGCCCCTAGAGGAGGAGGAAGTGGAGAAGACTTCTGTACTCTCTCTACAGGAAGCAAGGACACAGGCAGAAGGGCCACCTGTGGCTCCCACAGAACCCACCTGATGGCACTGGATCTGGGCCTCCCCCCAGAACTGTGAGGCAGGAATTCCTGCTGTTGAAACAGCGAAGGCAGTTAGCAGACTGAGGCACGTGGCAGATTTTCACTGTCCCCACCAGGACCTCCTGGGTCACCAATCTAGAGTCACTAAGAGTCCACTGGCCACAGCAGTTGAGACCCAGGCTCCTTCCAGCCTACGATTCTGCTTCTCCAGGAACCCGGAGCCTTCTCCTGAGTCCCTCGCAGGTCCTGCCTCTCAGCTGGAGGTGGTAAAGGTGCAATCGGCCCACCCCTGCCTGGAGGTGGGTGCAGTTATGCCTATTCCCAATGGACACTGGGAAGTGGGGTTCTCCATGATCCCGGGCGCTGGGGCAGAATCTCAGAATGAAGTCGGCAATGAGGGTGGGGTCCACCTTCTGATCATCAGACACTCCTTGTCTCTTTCCACGGGGGACAAACGTACTCCCATAGGACACCTCAAAGATCCCTTCCAATTGCCAAGTCCAGGTTCCCCAGGTAGTGAGCCCCCCTCTCCATCAGCACTCTGTGCAGCTCCTCAGACCCAGCAAGCTCAAACTCAGAACACAAGTCGTCTGCCTCTCCCCAGCAAACAATTGGGGATCAGGCCCAGGACAGCACAATGGGTTCCCATTCACAGCCAGGTTGAAGCCTTCCAGGCAGGCATAGGATAGGCCCCGACCCTGGAGGTAGAGGGGGTACTTGAATATCTTTGTGTCTTAGTCGGCTCTTTGTTGCTACAATGGAATACCTGAGACTGGGTAATTTATAAACAAAAAGGTCTTGTTTAGTTCAGGATTCTGGAGACGTCCAAGAGCTGATGGTCGTATCCTGTGCTACTTCAATTCATGGTAGAAAATGGAGGACGAATGAAGAAGGGAACCCAAGGGGTGAACTCACTTTTCAACTACCTGCTCTGGTGGTAGCAGGTACCTGCTCTGGCTCTATCCCTGTCACACAAGAAAGACGTCAACCACTCATGAGGTCACCCCTGACCACACGCCTCCCCCAGCATTGCCTCGTTGAGGAAAGTGAGCCTCAAAGTGAGTCTGGGTGGGACAAGTCTCACCTCTTAGGTGGAGGGCCTTGACTCCACCCATGCCAAGGCCTCACGGTTCCCTGCTTCCCCTGGTGCCATCTGGAACGATCCTGGCACATGTGCCTGCCTGGGGGTGCTTCACACTGAGCGTGCTCAGTAAGGTAGGTAAGGCCGACCCACAGCAAATGATCATCACGGAAGAGGGCATACTACTCAGTTCTAAGGGGCACACCATGCCATCGGGTGGGACACCCAGAAGCACCGGGGACCAAGGGAAGTGTGGACAGGAACCTGCTTTGTGGCCTCGCATGACAGGACCGGTGAGGCAGAGTCTGCAGGCTCGGGGTGGCCAGTGGGGACAGTTCCAGGCTCCAGGCCCAGGGACTGCCTGCAGTTGTTTGCTACCTGGTCCGGGGTGACAGGGCAGATGGGTGGTGGTCGAGAGCTGGGTCCACAGAGAGGCTGGCCGGCCTCTGGGCTCTGGACTGATGCGTGATCCAGACCTGGCTGGCCGACCTAATCCTCTTGTCACTAATTTCAGGGGGTCTGAAGCCATGAACTTCTCCACCTAAGGTCTTTCATTTGTGACTTTTGCATCCTTTTATCTCATATAACACACCAGTCCTTTGTTGCCAGGGTCCCCCGGCAACCAGTGGACAGCTCAGCAGGTCACCAGAACTCCTGCGTCTGCATCTCCTGGAGCCCAGGGCTCGGGAGGCCCGAGTCCCCGAGAGAGGATGGGTAGTAGATCGACCGAGCGCCGGATGTGGCGGGGCTTGCTGACTCTGCAGCCTGCGCCTCCACTCCCCTCCGACCACCGGTCTCTGCGTCTTGCCCGTGTGGTTCCGAGGCAGCAGCACCTGTATTCCAGCTGCCGATTTCCAAAACTCCCGCTCGCTGATGGAGCGGATGAGTCTCCGTGCCAGGGGCTCACTGCAGAAGGTTCCACTTCCTGTCCATGGAGGACACCTGGCAGTGGGGAGGGGGTGATCTGCTTGGGCTTCATCTGTCTTGTGGCTCCCCCGGGCAGGGGTGTCCTCTTCGGGTCCTGACTCTGGTCAGCAGACGAGGAAGGGGCCAGGAGGCTCACAGCCTGCCCTGACGGGCACCCTGGCAGTGGTGGACCTCGCTGCTGCCCACATCACTTCAGCCATATCTACCTTCAAGAAGGGTGGTGCACGTAGTCCAGCTGTAAGCCCAGAAGGAAAGGAAGTGGCATTGGCCATAGCTGTCTGCTGTCCATCCCAGGGCACAGTCCCCTCCATGTGAGTGGCCCCTGGCACCCTGACTGAAGAGCAGTAGGTGGGGAGTGGGCTCGGCCCCCTCAAGTCTTCACTGACACCGTCATTCAGAATGGAGCCCGTGGGGAGCCGAGGTGGCCGCGAGGCTCCTGCGTGTGTTTTGCCTGGTTCTTTCTGAGCCTGGCGTCCTCCCTCCGGTGAGCTCCGACGTCCTCACCCCGAGCCCCCCAGCCCTGTCCTCCCTGGAGGGCACCTTTCCCTGATTGACAGTTAGGCTTGTCTATCAAAGATATTAAGCTCTGTCACCAGAAATAACTCAAAAAACTTTCTGTAGTTTGCCTTTTTTTTTTCTTACTTAAATATTTAATCATCTTGGAATTCATTGGGATATAAGATGTGAAATAAAGAATCAAATCATTTCTCCCAAATGTGTAGCTTTTCTCTCCCGAATCTCAGCATCTTTTCTTGAGTCATTCATCTTTTCTCAAAAGACCCGCTGCTGACCATGTGCCTTCCCAGGAGGACTGCGAGCCAGGAGGGGGGCAGCAGGCCCCGGGGCTGACCACTGCGCTGGACTCCCCCGCAGCCCTGGTTCCCATGGCCATTTTGATTTCTGAAAGTGGGACCTCATCACAGCCCTGGGAATTCCACTGAGAAGTGGAGCCCCTGCTGGACAGCCTGCCGGGGGCCGCCTGGGGCGCGGCGGCATGCAGGCCTTCCTGCGGCCCAGGAGCCACTTCCCAGGCTGACACCAGCCACTCTGGGCTCCCGGTGCGGCCCCTGGCCAGGCCTGCCCTCGCCCCAGCTGGGATGGCTGCTTTGTGCTTTCTAGTCAAGACCTTGACACCCCTTCTCCTGTCGTGACTCCCCATCAGCTTGTCCCCAAGGTGTTTCCACCCTAACCAGAGGACACGGACTCAGCTCTCCCCGGCCCCTCCAAAGGAAGTCAGGGTTTTGTCCCTACCATTCTCCATTTCCCCCTACTGGACGCTCAGGACACAGGGACACAGCCGTCCAGAGTCCGAAGGCCTCTTAGAGACCACCAGCCCCAAGAGGACTTTGGTTCACAGGGTGGGGGCGGGGGGCTGCAGGCTGGCAGGTGCCTCTGGGCTCCGCCGTCACTCGTCACTCGGGCCTGTGCAGACTCTAAGTCCCGCGTCGTCTCTTTGGTGCAAGAACGTCCAGCAGGAGATGTGGTGGAAACACAATGCCCAGTCACCACCGAAAGCTCCCACTTCATCAGAGTGGCCCCTCGGGTCAGTGCAAGGAGGGACTGGGAGGGCACCACAGAGGCGACGCCGAACTCCCCACCATTACTGCCCCATAGATCTTCCAGGTCAGGAGAGACGGGCAGGGACTGAGTGCAGAGCCTGTGAAATATAAATGAGGCGATTTGCAAACTCATTGGCGCCGTCCTTTGGAATGTCACGAGCATTCTAACTGTCATGGAGCACTCGCACCAACTCAGCGATCGATGACCAAAGTCCGCGTGCCTGGGCAGCCTCTCGCTTGAACACTGCTAGAGGCGTGGGAACCCCCTTCCTGCCCTGAGGTCCTCCTGGTGCTGGTTTAAGGGGGCCAGCCGAGCCCACCCTGGTGACCAGTGTCTCTGGTGGCTGCCGAGTGAGCTGCAGAGTCGGCCACCTTACAGGAGTGTCCCACGGAGCCACAGCCCCTTTGCTGGGCGCCGCTGCCTCTCACTCTGGAGTGACTTTGAGCGTCCCTGTGTGTGGACGTTGGGACTGTGTGTTTGGGATCCTAGTCAGAGTGAGTCGGGCAGGAGCTTCCTGGATTCACGCCATCGGCTGCCGCTAGGAGTGCTGGCAGCTGTGGGGACCAGCCTGAGGCTGGAAGTCTTCGGACCTGTCACAAAGCAGCACAGAATGAGTGACAGTCAGCGACCCCCAGGAGCAGCAGCCTGGGAAATGAATGATGGTCCCAGGGATCCCAGAGCCCCTGCTCAGGAGGCTGGGCTGGTGACAGTGTCAAATCCTGGGGTCAGCGTCCTCCCTCCCCGGCTAAGCTGAGCCACTGCCAATTCTGTCCACGCAGTCGGCTGGGTCCCCGGGGCCTGGGAAGGTTGGGAGCCAACAAGAAAAGCGACTTACAGAGGAGGCGGAGTGACGGAGCGCAGCTTGCAGGGTGCTCCTCCCCTCGCAGGGCCCTCCACAGGGGCCGTGCGGCCTGAGGGTGCCCCCTCCCTCCCACGGAGGCCGACTGGCCCAGGCTTCTGGCTCTGGGGCCTCGCCTGCTCCTCGCCACAGACCACAGCAGGGTGGAAGTGCTGGTTTGGACCCACACAGCGACCCCCTGTGTCACGGTGTGGCTCCTGTGTCCCCACAGGCCCACACATGGTGTCATGGTGTGGCACACATGGAAGGCTTGGGCTGCAGCCTGTGGCACTCTTGGTGGCACCGGGAGCCCACAGGAGGAGCCAAGCAGGAGGAAGTGAGGTCACTGGCGTGCGTCCCTGAAGGGAGACTGGGCCCAGGCCCCTTTCCGTCTCTCTGTCTTCTGCTTCCTGGCTGCCGGGGCGAGCGACCTCCTACCGCGGGCTCCTGCCAGGGCGTTGTGCCTCAGGAAGGCCCGGAGCAACAAGCCAACAGACCGTGCACTGAAACCTCGAAGACCACCAGCCAAAATAAGTGTGTTGTGCTAGGTTGTTTTTCCAGGGTGTCGTGTCACAGCAATGGAAAGCCGACTCGCACACACACTGTGCGCTGTGCGTGCACATAGTGTCCAGTGAGGGGCAGCAGCACGCGTCCCAGTGAGTTGCACTATAAATAATAGAACATTCAGAGATTCTAAATTTAGATGTGATCTATCCGCTCACGAAGAACCTTATTTTTAAATGGGAGTCATTGCAGACGTTCTTCAGTAGCGCATCCTTGGCGCACTTAGAGATGCCCGTGTTGGTGTCTGGGCAAGGCCCTGACAGGGCCTTGACATCTATCCCAGGCCCTGACGTCCACCAGCAGATCAGCTGCAGAGGTGCCAGGTTTCCCACGTGCACCCAGATGTTTAAGGACACGTAATTCCACCATTTGTGGCCAAACAGGTGCGTCCCTGGCACAGGGATGTTTGGTGGAGAGAAATAAGAATTCACACCTGCGAGCTCACTTCACGCCACCTCGCGCCTTTGCAAAATCAGAACCGAGGCTGCTGGGAAGTGACGCCGAACTTAACAGAGACAATGTCAGCTTTCCCTCTGGGCTCCGACAGCCAGAAGGCCACGCCCAGACTCAGGTCCAGCCATGGGCAATGGCTGCCATCTGGAGGGTCACCCCTGCCCTTGAGCAAGTGTCTCCAGCCTGACCTAGGTCCCCAACAGGCCTGCCATCCTTAAACCCCCTCCAGGGTGTGCTGCAGACCAGAACGGCCACTTGAATGACTTCCTTGGGTCAAGCCCTGATCACCAAGAGCCTTGCTAACGCCAGCACATTACCCCTCGATGATCTGCCCCACAGCAGGCTGGCCCGTGGAGTGAGGTCAAGGAGGCTCAGCCTAGAGGGCCTGGCAGGAGATGGTGTGGCAGGGAGGCTGGGTAAAACCGAGAGCGAGGAGTGTGCCTACATTCAGCGGGAGAGAGGGGACAAAGACAAATTAGCTGCAGCCTACCAGAATGGCCCGGGCCCTGGCAGGCCCATCGACAGTACGCAAAGCCTTCACGGAGGGACAGCTGGCTGGCGAGTGACCACCACGGTTCCTCCCAGCCACCACACTCATGAACTGCTCAGACAGGAGCACTGAACCTCGAGCAGACCCAGCGGGCAGCTGCCTTCACCACCTAGGCATCTGTGGAGAGAGGGGCGGAGACCACTTCTAAACCACTGCTCGGTTCAAATAAGATCCCTCAGGTAGCCTCGGTGTGGCCGCCGCCACCCTGCCCTGTGCCCCGTCAGGCCCCACGAGGGCAAGTCTCCCTTCTGGCTCTCTCCTCTCCTCTCTTTCCACCAAGAAGCTGGGCTCCTCCTTCAGAGAGCCCCCAAGTCCCCCATTTAGAACAGCGGCGGTGGCAGCAAAGCCATCTCGAGGCCCTGTCCTGACGAGCGGGGCTCTGTCAGCCACAGCCCGTGGGGCCGGAGGCACGTGGAGGCTGGCCTGCCTCCGCTTTCTGCTGGCTGTTTCCAGAGGCTCTGTGCGCCCTCCTCTTCAGGTCTATTGCTTACGACAACGGAGAGGTTTTGAGGAATGAGCTCAATATCTCGGCGCTTCAGACACAGCATCTGTGCCCGGCCAGCCTGATTTATTAGCAGGGCCTCTGTTTCCGCCCCAGCGTCTGAGCCGGCAGCCTCCTGACGAAGCGCCTTGGCATGCACCACACTGCCAGCCGCGCGGCTGCGCCTGCTCCTCGGTCTCCCCTGCGTCTCGGCGTGGAGTTTCCCCACCAGGAGGCCCACACGGAATCATCCCCAAATCCTAGCGGGAACGTCAAGGGTCCCTGTGTTTCTCTCCTTGGCAAAACTGTAAGGCTTTCCTCCCCCAACTGTCCCACAGAGAGCAGGGTCCCTCGCAGGGTGGCTCGCTCCCTTTGCTGGGGGGGTGTGCACCCGCACCCGCTTCCAGCTGGTTCTCTGGATAGGGAGCTGGATTGTGGCCTGGTCGCATGCCGGTGTTCCCTGGGGCAGCATGGCTCTTGGGAAGTCAGCCCTGCTCCACGTTGGCTGGCGGGCAGTGCTGACCTGAAGGCCACGGTGGGGCACCTCCCTCCAGCACTGGGCAGCACGGACCTGGCTGCTGTGTCCCTGCCCCTTCCTTTCCTGCCGTCCACGAGGACAGAGTTGCCACTACTGTTCCGGGGACCCAATTCCACTTGGATGTCCTTAAGGCAGACCCTAGAAAAATTGGAAATGCAGGCGAAACCCACCTGGGCCCGCTTTTCCCCACACAGTGCAGAAGGACACAGCGTCCCTTCTGGGGAGGGAGGACCCCAGGAACAATGGGCTGGGCACATGCTGGGTGGGAGTGAGACCTCTTCCCTGGGTGCTCCCCTCCTGCCAGCACCTGCCCCCTGCCACTCCTGCAGGCCGGAGTGTGTGGGGCGTGGCCTGAGATGCAAGGGACGCTGTCCTTTCCCAGAACTGTCTTCCCTGACCGAGGGGAGACTCGGAAGACGAGGGAGCGGGAGGGAGAGCGGAAGCTCTCGTGCTCACCGGCCCTCAGCTGCCAGGCACCGGGGCTGTGGTGAAGAGTCGACCCTGAACCTGGACATGAAAGTGACATGTGGCACAGGACAGCACTGTCTGAGCCCCTCGAAGTGACTGAGAGGTTTTGGAATCCGCCCCAAATGTCACCAATTGAGGAGAAAGGTGTGGTTGAAGGGCGTGGGAAGCCATTTGCACTTGGAACCAGCTTGAACTCGGCGGGTTGCACTGTGTCCTGCAGGGCTATGCCTCCAGAGCAGCTGTGTTGGGATGGTTAGAGGAGGCAGGGAGGCCAGGGCACTGCAGCAGCAGGGACAGAGCCAAAACCAGAGGTCAGGTCCCAGGGCCATAGCACCAGAGGGGCCAAGACTGAGGGACAAGAGGGGCAGGTGGGGTCGACCAGGCCCAGGTCTGTGTGGGCAGACCCGGGGGCACAGCGGGCTGGAAGACGGAGGGGCTCAGGTCAGTGGGTGAAGGCCCAGGCTCCCAGGAGGCCGGGTCAGTCCCCGAGCACCTGGGCTCCCTGCCAAGGTCAGCCCTTCTTGGTCTTGGTGAATGCTGGCCAGGCCCAGGTCCTAATACCGGCAGCAGCCCCGACAATCTCTTCCACTTCACGCCATCCACGTGAACTGGGTGTGACGCTCCTGTTATCATGGCTGATGAGGAGCTGCACCCCAGAGAGGGTGCAGACAGCCGGCTTCCCACCAAGCCCCACTGCCCGGGAACAGGTGTTAGTTGCTGCCAAGGGCTGCCTGGCAGGGCTGCACTCCCAGGTCTTCTCACATCTCTCCCTACCTGGTGGTGGGGTGCAGAGGCCTCTGAAGCCCTGGGGGTGGGGGTGTCACGAGAGAGGAGGCTAGTCCCCACGTAAGGCCAGGAGGAAGCTGTCCTCCAACCTGGAGCACGGGGACTGGAGAGGAAATGTAAGTGAAGAGGGAGGTCCTGCCTCACCAAGCTCCTGAGGTTTGAACTTATGTGTTCAGGCAGCCAGTGTGACCCCAGCCAGGACAGAAATGGAGTGACCTGGCTAGGTCACGTGGCCACTGAATGGGGAGACTGGCAATGGCCCCAGATCTGCCTGACTTCTGAGGGCACAGGGTTCCCAGGAGAACTGCCCTCCAGGCAGGAGGCTCCCATTTCCTCTGTCCAGACAGTGCCGGGTCCATCTCTGCGACCCATGCTATCCTGCTGGCAAAGGAGCAGACAAAGCAACTCTTGAGAGACCGTGGGGTCCCCTTAGGGCCGGAACCTGTGTTGGAGGGGTGCAGCGGGAGCGATGCAGACACAGGAAGAGCTGGCTGGAGGATCAGAGGCTAATCTCACCCAGAACCGGGCTCAGGGACACGCCCAGGAGGGTCTGATCTGTGCTCTCCACAGTCCACTCATGTCCACGTACGGGTGGCCCTCAGAATTCTAGCGCCGTGGTCCTGGTGGCCTGATGCCAACCCAGGTCCAGGTGGGACCACACAGGGGGTTGTGAGGCCTGGCCAGCAGGCAACATCTGGTTTCTTTGCACTGAATGCAGAGGGGAGCAGGGCCTCCCAGAAGGGCCGAGGCTCACCTGCATTCTTGGGAACTCAGGGCCCTGGCCTGGGAAATGGAGGCGGTGCAGAGGAGACACACTGGCCTGCTGAGCTTGGAGCTGTGGGGGCACATGCCCCTTGCCGCCTGCCCTGAACAGTGGCAGTGTGGCGGGCTTCACCTGGGCTCCACGCCGAGGCCGTCCACTGCCTCGTTCGCCCGAAGCAGTCTTAGGGGCAGGGTCTCTGCGCTCACCCTGACAGTGGAACAGTGTACCCAGGGAGAGAGGACCGTCAGCAACCTGTCCCTGGGGCTGGGAAGGCTGCCCTCGTCCGGCCTGGCAAGGCGTTGGGCGGTGGAGCAGCCAGGGCCATCTGGACCTCTCAGCGTGCAGCGCCTCTTCCTGGAGCACGGAGGATGTCAGGAAGGCAGGTGGCGGCCCAGCGGGCCAGCACCTCTTGGGAGGTGTCATTCATAAAACGTTGAATCGCCATGGACACAGAGCCTGGGCCGAACGGGGCTGGCAGGTCCTGGTGGGGGTGCCGGATGGGACCCGGTCCCCATTCATCCCTGGCTCATCCAGCCCGGCCTTGTGCCACAGCGGCTCTGGTTGGCGTGGACTTGGCGTGGACTCCGGCCACGGGAGCGGATCCAACGGTTCTGAATGAGCGGAAGCGAGCGCTGGCCGAGGGCTCGCTCTGGGAGGGCACCACACGCATTTTAAAACTCTGTTCCATGCTTCCTGGTAACAAAGTAAACGGGGTCTCAGCCAGGGAGAGGATGGCCGTAAACCATTGTCCCAATGTGGTTTTCTGGCACAAAAAGGGTGTGGGCTCTTCTGGGGACCATGCCCAGGACTGCAGGTCCACGGAGCAGTCCTGCAGGGGCTGGAGAGCAGTGGGCAGGGGCTCAGAGCAACAGGGCCTTGGTTCTATGGAGCGATGCCCGACCCACATTTGGGAGAACTGCAGGGTGGACAGACAATGCCTTCCCCAGCGAGAGGCCACAGGGACAGCCAGGACCAGGGCGAGTTCCATCCATAGGACGCCCTCTCAGCCGGCCCTGCTCACGGAACCTTCCAGACCACTTCCCAGAGGACTCTGCAGCTCCAACTGGAGGGACAGAGGGAAAAGGGAGCCTGCCCCAGGCCGCAGGGTAGGACACTGAGTTTCCCACACCCTCACACGGTCCCTGCCATCTTCCTGCTTGGAATCTGAAACGGGACCAAGAGGCTCATGTGATCCCTTCAGGGCCTTCAAATCCGAAGGGATTAACACCTGAGTTGGATCCAGGCACATAGAGAAACCAGGACATTTCGCAGACAGGCGAAGATGCAGAGGGGGCTGAGTGTGCCGAGGGCGCTGTTCTTGATGGTCAGACCCTGCTGCTAGCCCCCGTGGGCCCGTGGGTCCTGTCCTTGGGCTCTATGAGTCACCTGGCAGCCACCACTACATCCACTTTGACCCCAGCGAGTAAGAATATTGCTCACGTACAGCGATCCCGGACTGAGCAGAGGTAACCTTCTACCTACGCCCTCCTGCTGTGGGATTCCAGAGCCCCTGGTGGTCCCGGGCCTGCTCCCACCTTGCCCCCAGGTGCCAATCGCAGGGCCAGGGGCTGGGACACCAGTAAGGACACACACACAGCATGCCCACAGGCATCCTCTCCTTCCCCCTCCCTGCCCCTCCCGTCACCAGCTGACATTAGCATCCAGGCTCGGGTTAGGGTTGTAGAGGTGCCCAGGGTGGCGTGGGTGGGAAGTGAGCCAAAGTGACAACAGCAGCCTTTACTTCCGTGCTTCTCCCTTAACACGTGCATGTGGGGAAATATTTCGAGCTCGAGTTAAGGAAGAGCTGAGCAGGGAGGGCTCCCCCTTGGCTGCCCCAGGCGAGGAGCTCGCAGAGGGCCTGCCTTCCCAAGCTCCCTGGGACTCTTCACATGTGGCAGCAGAAAACCAAATGCAGTCACCCTCCCCAGGCGTGGTGCTTCCCAGGCCTGCCTTGGGCACCCGTGACCTGGACATGACAGATGGCAAGACAGCCAGTGCTGTGGCCTGGGCTCACTGTCCCTGGGCAGACGGCTGGGTGTGTCCTGCTGCTTCCTGGCGCTCACCCTGGGGCTTCTGAGTCAGCCGAGAACGACTCTCTGATTGGCTACTCTGCGGCCACACCTGGAGGAACGGGGATTTTCTGTGCCTCCCCTGACATCCGCAGGTACTAGGCTCAATTTTTTCAAGGGGTCAGTTTGAGCATCCAACTTACTGTTTGGAGTTCAGGTTTGGCCCCTCCAATGCTCAGACCACAGAAGCAACAGCTGGATGGAAGTGCCCCCACCCGCCACCTAGCCCAGGAAGCCACACCCAGAGCCTCCGGGTGCCTGGCCTGCGGGGACTTTGATTCTGGGCCTGCTCTCCTGGTGTCCAGACGTCACAGCAGCCCACAGACCTTCTGGGCTCTGGTTGGCTACGGGTGATTTTGGGCAGGGGGCTTGTGACTCGCTGGGAGTCTTGGACCCAACCCTGAACACACGTGTCTGCTGAGCTCACACCTTTGCTGTGGTTGGGGTCCCGGTGCAGCAGCCCGCCTCATTCTGCTCTTTGTGTTCATGACCAGGTGAGGCTCTGACAAGTGAAGGCCACCTTGCTTCCTGGATTGACTCTGCCCGTTGCTCAGGCTCCCAGGACTGAGTCCTCCTCTGCTGTCTGCCCTCCTGCCCGTGGACAGACCTCCCAGGCTGTGAACCCACTGCCTGTGGGTCCCCTACCACCACACTTCGTGTCTCTCAGCAGATCCACTTCTGGGGACTCCCAGCGGTGCCAACTGCCTGGACGGGATAGCGGTCCAGGGCTGCTGCTGGTCTCAGGAGCCAGGCTCCACCTGCCGGGCCCCACTTCTTGCCCAACTCCCTCCCAAGCCCCTGGGTCTTGTCCAACTTGCTCCAGATCCAGGTCCTGGTCCCTCCTCACCAATGGTCTATATCTGGTTCTGAGAGACGCAAGACGGGGCCGCCGTCCCCTGAGAGTGCAGCTCTTTCTAATTTAGCTTCCGAATGGGTTGGATTTCAGGTGCTTGGTGAGGACACTTGCCCTCTTAAGCACAATGCAAGCTCTTGTGAAGGACAGAAAGCCTGGCATGAGCAGCAGGAGCAGCAGGCGGACGCCGGGGATAGCGGGTCCCTGTCCTCCATTGTCCCTGGAAGGCCTCTCCATCCCCACTCCTGGGTTCCAGCTGGACCTGCCATCGGCTGCCGGCTGTGGCTCCCGTGACCTCTGATTCAGTCCTGCCATCCACGCTCAGAGCATCCTGTGCCTCTCCCCTCCTGGCTCTGGGCGGTACGGACACAGGCAGGCACACGCTGCGGTGGGAGGGGCACAGCTTCCGACCCCAGCCTTGCTGCTCATGGCCTGCCACCTCAGGCACGTCCCTTGTCACCTGCCCCCTCAGTTTCCCCATCTGAAGAGGGGCTGTGAGCAGGCCGCCATGAGAATTCAATCTGTTCACATGCCCCGGTGCTTGGCCAGGGTCTGGCCATGAGGACCCTTGGCATGCCCGTTGCTGTGGCTCTCCTCGCCCTGGCCAGCTCTCTCACCGTGGTCTTTCTCCGTTCTGGCTGGCACATGCTCTCAGGCCTCCTTAACCTCTTCCACCTCCTTCCCTAGAGCCACACTATGGCCCTCAGCTGCGGCTCTGTTCCGGACCTGCCTCCCAGAGCAAGTGGCACTGGCCACCAGCTGCGCTCACACTGGTGTCTAGCCAGGGTGGCAGTGACATTTCTGCTACCTGACCTGTCGGACTTAGAGGCCTGGGTTTCACTGTGCTGCCCACAACCCGAACCCCTCAGCCGCTGCCCTGCATGCCCAGCCCGACCGGCCCTCGTGGCGCACCCTGCAGCTGCCTCAGGTGCCATGGCCTTGCTGGCCTGCTCCTGGGGAGACTGTCCTGGGGAGCCTCTGAGCTGAGTGGAGGTCAGGACTGCGTGATGGGACCGAACAACGAAGGAGCAGGAGGTCTGAGAGGAGCCCCCAGAAGAGGCCGTTGCACCACGTCCAGGAAGTTGGTTACCAAGGTCCGGGGTCCAGGCCCTCTCCAGACGTGCTACAGATCAAGGTTAAGTAGGGAACTTCCACAGACCTCAGCCTGAGCTGGGATCCTCTCAGTGCAGACTTCCATCAGCTCACCCAGGGCCCTTCGGGCAGCAGCATCTCGATCACTCTGGCCTTGAGCAGGGAGCTGGCATTTTTTGGCAGGCTCCATGAGGGCTCGTCTTTGTTAGATGTGTTTTTCTGCAGCCAACACCAAGCCAAGAATGTTAATGGGCTCTTGGTTCCACGCTGACGTCATGAAGCGTGAGCACAGGTAGCGGGCTGCGGCGCTTTAGCTGGGGCAGGAATTAAGCAGGTGGAGGAGAGACCCGGGGAAGGCAGGGACCTGTGCTGAAATGCAATGGGGGCATCTGCTCTGGCAGAGCCTGGCTCATGCCAAGGTCTGAGCGGAGAGCCTGAGGCTGATGGGACTCCGCTCCTCCGACGCTGGGCTGAGCAGCTAACAAGCCCTCTGCACCCCGCCAGCCGCAGGCACCCTGCTGTCGTGGGAAGGCCACCACCGGCTGGGGCAGGAGACTTCTGTGCTGAGGGACAGGGGTCATCTCCACTGACTCCCACACTGCTGGCCCAGGCAAGGCCGCCAGGGGTTCCAGGGTGTGAGGGGCACCATATCTAAGGCCTTTGTCCTGGGGCATGGCTTTGAGGGGTGTGGGACCCTCACCCAGGGCCTCTCTGGGGCTCCAGGCTAATAGAGGACAGCACATCCCAGACCAGGGTCTCAGCTCAGAGCCCACAGGTTTTAGCGGTCAAGAAGGTCCAGCACTTTTTATTTCAAAAGACTAACGTATTCAGCTGCAGCTCCCTGACTGGAAAATCCAGAATCTAAAATCTGAAGCACTGTCGGTGCTCAGAAGGTTTTAGATGTGCGACCATCTTGGATTTCAGGTTTTTGGATTAAGGATGTTCAACTGGTAAAGTCTATGCAAATATTCCAAAATCTAGGGAACTGCAAACTCTGGAACACTTCTGGTCCAGAGCATTTTGGAAAAGCATGCGCAGCCGGTACTAGGTCAGGTCAGCCGCAAGCCGGTTCAGTTCCCTGAGACAGCACTGCCTTCTAGCTCGGGGACAGAGGCCAAATTAGAGGTCAAAGCTGCAGCGTGCTTGTTTTCTACTCGAAATACATTGGTCAACAAATGAAAAAATGTTCAACACAATAATGTAAAACAAAACTACCCCTTCAGTTAGCGTGGCAATCATCAAGCATACAGTGAACGCCGGCGAGGAAGTGGGGGAAAGGTAGGCTCATTCATTGTTGGTGGGACTGCACATTAGGCCAACCTTTCTGGAAAGCAGTATGGAGATTTCTCAAAAAGCTAGGAATGGAACCATACGACCCAGTTATCCCACTCTGCGGTCTATGTCCAAAGGATTTTTTTGGGGGGTGGGTACTAGGGATTGAACTCAGGGACACTCAGCCACTGAGACACATCCCCAGCCCTATCTTGTATTTTATTGAGAGACAGGATTTCACTGAGTTGCTTGGTGCCTCACTTTTGCTGAGGCTGGCTTTGAACTTGCCATCCTCCTGCCTCAGCCTCCCAAGTCACTGGAATAACAAGCATGTGCCACTGTGTCCGGCTTATCCAGAGGATTTAAAATCAGCATACCATGGTGACACAGCCACATCAGTGTTTATAGCGGCACAATTCACAGTAGTCAAGCTATGGAACCAGCCTAGGCACCCTTAAACAGATGATTGGGTAAAGAAAATGTGAGGTGTGTGCACGTGCGCACACACACACACATACACACACACACACAATGGAGTATTACTCAGCCATAAAAAATGACATTATGGCATTTGCTGGTAAATGGATGGAACTTGAGACCATCATGTGAGGTGGAATAAGCCAGAATCAGAAAGCCAGAGGTTGAATGTTTTCTCTGATTTGCAGAAGCTAGTCCAAAATAAGAGGTAATAAAGAGAGAAAAAGAGAAAGAGAAAGGGAAAACCAGGGGGAGGAATTTCATCAAAATACAAAAAAGATCAGTAGACTAGACGAAGGGACTCGGGGGCAGGGAGAAGGGGTGGCATGAGGTAGGACCAGAGGAGGGAGTGGCCGCCCTTTCCTGTGCACCATGTGGACACTCCACAGTGACCCCACCAGGGACACCAACTAGAAAACCAGCTGAGAGCAAACAGCCGAAAGGTCGGAGAGCAGAGGGAAGGGCTCGGGGAGGGTGGGGCCTGCTGGGCACTGAGGGAGCAGACGCAGTCCCTGCTTCTGTGGCCACGTCACACGGACTCCTAAAGGTACGTGTCACTAAAAGAAAAGGAAAGAAGCAAAACACAAAGCAAAGGCTGTAGTGTGAGGGCAGCGACCCAGCCTGGGAAGTGCCGAGAAGGACTTTGCCAACCCACGTTCTCTGAGCCCCCGTGGTGTGTGGGTGCGCTGAGTGGGATGCTCAGGGCTGTGGCCAGTCACACCGTCCCTCCTGCTGGCCTATCACAGCAGAGCCCAGGCCTCCAAGGGCCCAGACCTGGAGTTGCCTGGACTGGACCTCAGCTCTCCTGCAGTTCCTACTGTTCCCTTGGAGATGTAGAGAAGGGAATTTACCCCACAGGAGGGGAGCCGTGGGGTGGGCCTTGGGACCCCAGCCTCTCCTGGGGGATCTCCTGGTTGAGAAACTGCCTCTTCCTCACGTGTTGGGAATATTGTCCATTTAGGGAGAAGCCAGCCTTCCACCCCCACCCCCACCCACACACCTGGGGCCTCAGGACGTCGAACTGCCAGTGAAAGGCAGCTTCCTCCATGTGCGTGGGCTTTGTGGGGGCACAGACACGACCAGACCTGCACTGGCTCTTCCTGAGACCCCAGGTGATCAGCTGGCCCCCCCCCCGTGCCCTGTGGGTCAGTTGCTCCCTGGGGCTTCCGGGGCTCTGCCTTCCCAGACGCCGCTGGCCTGGCGGCCGGTCCCGACGGCATCCTGGTGTGCACTTTGTGTCATTTGGCTCCTCGTGTCCACCTGGTGTCCACAAAGCGGGGCTGGACTCCGTTCCTGGCATCCCCAAGCCCCTCGGGGTCTCCGTGGCTGCACCTCCCTGTCTGCAGCACGACGCAGCAACGCAGCTCGACCTCACGCCTCGGGCAAAGCTTCCTCGGCCTGCGCAGCAGCGTCCCTCTGCCCTGCAGGCGGCAGCCCTCCCTCTTACGGCCTGGCCTCGCCCACCTGTCCCCGCGCAGAGCTTCTCTCTGCACACTCGGGCTCCGAGGCGGCCACTTGCAGAGGGCCTTTGCACTTGCTCCACCCGCCTGCTCAGCTGGGACGCAGAGTCGGAGCTGCGATTTCCTTCCCTGGGAGAGAGAGAACCCTTCCTATCTCCAAGAGCCTGTGTCCAGCTGGAAAGTCATTCAACAATTAATAGGCCGGGTGGAAGGAGAACAGGGTCTGAACTAGAGACCTGAGTCAGTCTCCCAGCTCTGCCCTGGTAAGTCAGTGACCTTGGGCAAGTGACTTATCCAGAGTTCCCGTCTGAAAACAGAGCAACTTGCGGATGACCCTCCTGGTGCGCTGAGAATTCTCCTGGCTGGTAACCTGCTCTCCAGGTGAGGGAGGGAAGGGGTCTCCTCACCTGCCTATCACACAGGGTCACGGCCAATACCGTAACAGACAGGTGAATGACACCAAGCATCCCGTGCCTATCTATCATGGCTTCACGTGATGTGGGAGCCCTAGAGGGAAGACCCAAAGACCCAGGGACAGCCAACCACTTTTGGGCTTAGACTGGATGAAGCATGTGGAGAAATAATGATCAGACAAAAGGGCTGGGTCTCAGTTGTGGACTGGGGCAACGGCAGGGCTGTCCTTCAGACCCCTGGCCTCTCCGGGCAGCTCCTCCCCCCAGTGTGGGCCAGGACCTTCTCCAAGTTTCACAATCCATCTGGCAGCAGCTAGACAGGAGGCCAGAGCCTCAAGCCTCCAGGACCCGCCTCAGGGAGAAGTCCCGCTGCTGGGGGAGAAGGGGAAGCAGCAGGCGGAGGGCAGGTCAGAGGGCAGCTGCGTCTGAGGCTCCCTGTGGGGGTGTCCTTTTCTGAGCCCCAGTGACATCCGTATAACGTTCTTGAAATGACAAAATTTTAGGAATGGAACATATTAGCGGTTGCCATGGGTTACGGATGCAGGTGATGGGGGGCGGGAAGACCGCGGTGTGATTCTAACCAGGCCAGGAAACCGGCCTGATCACCACCGGAGGCAAAGCCCGCCACTGACCGCACACCGTGCCCAGCACAGGCCACGCGCACCCCAGTGAAGCCCGGGAAACGCAAGCCCAGCGAGTCCCACGGCGGTCGCTCCTCGCCCTGCGCGGCCTCTGAAGGCGCTCCCGCTGGAGACGGTGCACGCATGCGTCCTACCGCTCCTCGAGCTGAGCCCACGGGCGCGAACCTAAACTGTGCTGGAAAGGCCACTGACCAAGCAAAGGGAGGCTCCCTGCATCACAGCATGGAAAGTGTGAAAAGAGGAGGAAGGTCACCGCGGAAGGCTCCTGGGAGCTCGTCCAGGTGGAGTGGGGAATGGCCCATCCCAGCTGCCCCTGGGAAGGTGAGCCTCGCCCCTGGACTCCTTGCCTCCACAGCCACCAGCTGATCAGGGTGGGGCCAGGACTCCAGACATGACGGGCTTAGCAGCCTGTGGTCCTGCCGGCAGTTCTGCTCCCTCTTTCTGCCTCAGTAGCTCCTGCTCTTTCTCAGCTCCCCCAGGCCCCTCCTGTGGAGGCTCTCCTGCTGGTGGGCTGCTTGTCCGCGGAAGCGCCCACTGTCTGCTTCTTTGGGAGAGTTCTTTGTTCCGAGCTCATGAACCCCCGTCTCCTGAATTTAATTCCTAAGACCCCCAAATACAGTCCTTCTGCTTTGATTGTTTCTGATGGAGTTGATCCACAGAAGGAAGTTGCCTCTGTCCTTCGGTCATTCGCTGCTCTGGCCCAGGCTGCCCTTCTTTTCCGGAAGCCTCCCTCCCTCCTTCCTCCCACCAGGCATTGCAGAGGACTCAGGTGATGTCCAGTGTGCCGCCTGGGCTCTGAGCCCTTCCTGAGCTGCAGTGGCCAGTGCAGCCACCACTCTGCCCAGCCCTCGGGCTCCTGGGAGTCTGGGGACCCACCAGTCACATGTAAACAGAATGCCCTGGCATCCTGCCTGGCTTTGTTTTCTACAACTAATTCACTAACTGGAAGAGAATTTCTGACATTTAGAAGGAACATTTTTTTCCTGCTGATTATAGTGGCCCATTGTGCACAATTCTGATTGTCCCTGGAAAAGAAATGAGCTGGCGAGAACTCATGCCCTGACAGAATTCCCTCATTCTCTGTGTAAAGTGAACAGCGAGGTCTTCCGTGAGGAGGGAAGGGTGCCTGTGCGGAAGTGGGTGTCCCGTGGCAGGGTAGGCGTGGACGGTGATAATGGACGTGGCCCTGCCTGCAGCGAGTTGTGACAGGTCTTGTTTGGGAGCAGGGCACGGAACCCAGGAGGCCCCCGGACAACCAGCAGGGAGGGGCAGAAGTCTCCAGCTGGGGCTGAGCTCTCTGTGAAGAGCAGAGAGAAGTGTCCTGGGCTTTCCACATGCCCCTGACCTCTGCGGCGACCACACCACGCTGCCCTCAGGAGGAAGGCAGACAGACAATCCAGAAACAGAGGATGTGGCTGTGCTCATCCGTGGACCCGAAATCCCAACTCATGCACCTTCAGGTGTCTGGTACTTGTCTTTGATCTTTTCCAACCACTTAAAGTCCCTCTGTGGCTATTCAGGAATAAGCAGTGGCCTGGACTTGGCCTGTGGCTGCAGACGGTGGCCCTTGCTGCAGGACACCAGTAGTGAACACTAACCTGGCTTCTGGACAGAAGAGCTAAGGAATTCAGCGAGTTCCAAAGATCTTAGTTTGCATTTGGCAACATGAACTCTATGTAGGTAGTTTTTTTTTTTTTTTTTTTTTTAAGCAAGAAACATTTTATAGGTACAAAAAGAGATTTCCTTAAGTGGTATGTGTGTGTGTGTGTATGTGTGTGTGTGTGTGAGAGAGAGAGAGAGAGAGAGACCTGTTACACACACAGCCATGGAACCTGCTGTGAGCACAGGGTTGACCTGCAGGCTGAGACCCAGCACTGCTGCTGACCCCAGCGAGCCTCGAACAGTCCTGCCGCGGACACGGGCAGAGTGGCTTTCGCCTGCAGCTCCCGGATCTGCGCAGGTGGTTGGCGAGTCCTGCCTTGCTGGGGGCTGTCAGTCACAGGACGGTCCCCAGGGCTGTCAGTCACAGGACGGCCCCCAGGGCTGCAATCAGAGACTCCAGCTCAGTCTCTTCCACCCCCTGGAGACCGTCCTTCAGAGGGAGCTGTTTACCCTGCTCCTCTCTCCAAGGCTGTAAAGCAAAGTTGGGGCATCATTAGAGTCCCCCAGATGACAGTCACTCACTTTGGGGATATGTCCCAGTTGTCAGAACACCCAGGGCTTCTTACTGAAGGGCAAGCTAGATGCCCTCAGGCCCTGCCTTGTCCCTCTGGGCTTGGAGCCGCCTCACTTCACCTGGCTGTCTTGGAACCTCACGGAGGGCTGAGGCCAGCTGCAGGCCTTCCCTTGTGGCCTCTGAGCCACAGTGTCATTCTATGCGCACAGGGACGAAGGCCAGCTGATAGCTCCAACATCGCACGGCTACTTGTTCCCAAAGCCACGCTTCTTTCCACTTTGTTCCTACGACGCTGTCTCCGTGTTCCCAGATCTGAGCAAACAGGAATGCTAACACGATTTTCCTCAGTGGAAAGCACCCCGCTTTGTGACTCTCGCAAGTTACCTTCCCTGGGACTCCAAGGCTCCCTGCCGCCTGGGACACAGAGGTTCCAGGGACAGCACTGACCAACCACGGACACCCACTTCCAAATAAGGAGCACTTCCCTCCTCTTGTCCCCTAACAGGTCACTAGCCTGCGTATGATTGACACCAGGGTGAGGAATGACGGTATCTTCCCCTCCAGTGTCTCACTGGCTCCTGTCAGCAAGGGAGAGCAATACTCACGGCCACCAGAAGGACAGCAAGGGAGAGCAACACTCACGGCC
>JAJEJO010001881.1:37377-67606 GCA_020662805.1 Glaucomys volans
CACCAGAAGGACAGCAAGGGACAGCAACACTCACGGCCACCAGAAGGCCCGTCCTCACGGGTCCTAAGCCAGAAGAACGGGGCAGTTCTAGGACCCTGCGGAGGCAACAGGACTCCTTTGCTCTCCTCTAGCAGGTGACGGGGGGCACATGGCGCCAGCCTTCTGGGCAGCATAGGCGCTGGACTTCCTCTGGGGCAGCAAGTCATCCAACTGGGACCCCATTGCCCAGTCGCCTGGGCCTGTTAATAGCCTGTCCAGAGGAAGCAGGAAGGCCCCTGGGCAGCTGGAGACACAGGCGAGGCAGCACACACTCCATGTAAGCCCACGGGCAGCAGGAAGGAGACACAATGGCTGACCTGGCCTTGCCTGTCCTAACGCCTCCACTTGCGGTCACGAGGAGGGAGTCCAGGGTGCCAACCAGGCAGTGCCCAGCAGTGCGGTGAGCCCTGCTGCTGCCCCCATCTCCCCTGCCTCTGGGGAGGTTGGCTTGTGAGCTGCGGACAGTAGGTGGCTGGCAGCCATGACCACACTTCCTCCCAAGGGATGTGTCCAGGGGCCACTTGGCCAGGAGGGCTGGCCCTCACCCTGAGGCAGCACAGCAGGGCCACTAGCTCCACACTGGCTGGCCAAGGCCTTGGCTGTGGACACCTCCTTCTCCATCCCCACAGCCACCCACCTTAGGACACCCGCAGCGCGCTTCCCCCTGAAAACACCCACTTGGTGTGTTTCCAAGGAGCCCACCTGGAATCCGGGAAGAGCAGGACTCCGCGCTCCCAGAGGCCACTCCTTCTTCCACGCCCCGCTACTCGCCCCACGCTTCCAGGTACTGTAGGATCCTTGGCGGTGACAGGATGGATAAGCCGTGTGCCTTGGATCCAAGAGCTCACAGACTATCGAGGAAGAATAAATTGCTTAAAAATAGTGTGAATTCTCAAAGAACCTGTACGAGAGGGTAGGATTGCAGGAGTTACGCGCCGGTCACGGGACAGGATGAAATGAGGACAGACTTCTGGGGACACTCCTCCTAGGGTTGACAGAGCCGTGCACCCCAACACTTGCCTCTTCACAATGCACAGATGGACCCCTCTGGGGGAGGACAGATGGACCCCTCTAGGGGAGGACAGATGGACCCCTCTGGGGGAGGCAGAACCGCCCTCTAACGGGGCAGAGCGATCCTGCATTGTGTGTGAATTCCCCGTTTTGTTCGGCTGTTAATCTGAGGGTGGGCACTGGGGCTCTTCTGCTCTGGGCAGTTGTCAGTAAGAGTCGGCAGGTGGGTACCCACTGAGGCCCCGGCTTCCGGTTGGGCTCTGTGCCCCGGGAGTGGCCTCGGTCCCGTGGAGATTCATGCCCCAGCTTCCCGACAGCACCCTGGGGCCCCAGGTCTGTTGACCGTCCCTTCTGCTCTGCAGGTTGGGGAATTTCACTCGTCCTGCCTCCAGGTTTGCCCAACCTCTTTTAAAAATGAGTTTTTGTTGAATAGTTTCAGTGCCTGACTTTCTCTGAACCAATTCTGTTGGCTGCTCATCCTCATGTGAGTGGGTCCTGCTTTCTTGTCCTCCAAGTGTCTTCTCCCTGGAACCCTGAATGTCCTGTCTGCGTGTGGCAGCTCTGGAGATAGGGGCCCCTGCTCGCAGACTTGCTCCTGCCTGTCTGTTGGGTCAGTGACTCTCCTGAGCTCGCTCAGGAGCCTGTGCACACGCCCAGCCACTGAACTCCCTGCTCTCCCTCCCAGCCTGGGGTTTACTCCTTGAGTCTCCTCCATACTCGGCCTTTGGGGAGAGCCAACTGCAGCTGGGTCAAAGGGTCTGGAAAGTGGAGGCTCAGATAGGAGTCTGCAGCTGAGCCGGTCACCCTCTGGTCCTACAGCAGTGAGGACCTGGTCACAGGTGACAGGCCGTCACAGGCCCAAGGTCACAGGACAATGGTTCCAACTTCCTTCCATGGTCAACTAAACGATACATCAGCAGAAGGAAACGCATCAGAAGAAAATGTGTCAGCCAGAGTCATGTTTGATGCATTTGGAAGCTCTGGGGAAGGGGACGTGTCTCAGCAGTAGAGCATCCGCTTAGCCTGGGCAAGAACCTGGGCTCCATCCCCAGGACTGCCCCCCTCCACACACACATGGAGCCGGGGAGGAAGAAAAAGGAAAAAGAACTATGGGAGGAGAGCAGTTATAAGAACGAGTGCCTGAGGCCGGCTGGGGGAACTGGAACTGTAGGAAGGTTGAAGACACAGGGAAGCCGGAAAGGAGAGCAGGAGCCCTGGTGGCAGGAGAGGAGGTGACCAGTTCCTGCAGGGAGCCGAGCACCAAGTCAGAGTTCAGCCGCAAAGGCAGCAAATTCCAGAGAGCACAACTCCCAGCGGTCAGCCCCACTACACAGGACCAGGGGCTGTTAGGGGAAGACTGGTCCTGAGATTTGGGACGGGGCCACCATGATTCAATCCTGAATGCCCCAACTCCCCAGAGCCTTGGGCCACCAGCCCCAGCCCACTCCCCAGGACCTGGAGCAGAGCCTCTGCCCGCAGGTACCATGGCCCTGCCTCCCCGCCGCAGACCAGTATCACAGGCTAGGCCACCACATGGTCACCATACTGCTGAGGAAGGGAGGGGCCC
Source organism: Glaucomys volans (assembly GCA_020662805.1). Taxonomy (NCBI): domain Eukaryota; kingdom Metazoa; phylum Chordata; class Mammalia; order Rodentia; family Sciuridae; genus Glaucomys; species Glaucomys volans. Next base: position 39,995 of record JAJEJO010001881.1, read on the forward strand.
AGAAGCCACTCCAGGCCAATGTGGGCACCTGGGCAGCAGGTCATAGGCTGGACTTGGAAGTCCTCAGTCATGGGGAGCAGGATGTAAAGTCCCTCAGGCAGGGTTTATCCACACAAGGGTATTGTCCCTTAATGCAGGAATTGTCACCCTGTCCTGACACCGGCAGGTGGCCCAACAGTGAGGGTGGCTCCTGGAGCCACCTTCGGACCAGGGGGAATGTCCTGGATAATGGCGGAGGTCAATGTTGCCCTAATGGTCTGTCATGGAGTGACGGCTGGGGGCCACTGGCCCCAGTGGCCTCCGTGAATAGTCCTCCATATGGTCACCCTGGTCGTGCTGATCAGCCTCAGCCTCTTCAGACACAGCTGCCTCCTGCCTGCCCCGCGCGGCTCTGAGGCTCTTTCCAGGCCCCTCTTCACCTCTTAGATGGCCATTCCCCCAGGCCGTGTCCAATACGCCCTGTGTACCCGTAAGCAGGCTCACCCCCTTAGGGTTCCAGGCAGACTGGCACTACCAGCTCTAGCCTCAAGCCCAGGGCCCAGCCTCTCCTCAGAGACTCCCTGTCCCCAGCTCAGGTCCCTGTGGAGCACGCGGTCCTCCCTATGCAGACAGAGCTGGCCTGCAGCTTCCCTTCCTCAGTGGCAGCCTGCCCCCATCCAGGTGCACGAACCAGGACCCGAGGGGGGCCACGGAGCCCGCCTCTCCCACAGCCCCCGGCCATTCCTGGCCCTCAGTGGAGCTGCCCTCCCTCTGCTCTCACGTCACCATGGGCCTGCGAGGTACCTGCCAAGGGCTCCTCGAGCCCCTCCCGGCGCTGTCCCCATGCCTCCACCAGCAGGCACTCTGAGCGGCTGCCACCCACCTGGAGGCCAGCACCACCTCCCAGCCATTCTTCCTGCCCCGTCCACGGCCACCCATCCTTCCTCACCTTCCAGAGGCAGGTCCAAGTCCTCCTCCTGCCCTGTGGCCGCGTCAGCCCTGATGCTCCCCGTCTTGGTGACTGCACCCTTGGCAATCCCCGCCCTGACAAGACACCAGAGCTGACCTGAGTCTCCAACCGTCTGGGCAGATCTGGGATTCTGAGCTCCATCTCGGGCTCCCAAGGGCTCCTCTTTCTTATTCTGAGAGGCACAGCTGCTCTCTGGTCAGCCACTCCCCGGAGAGGCCCACAGGGAGAGTCCAGGGACCCGAGTGACCTGGAAGCAGATCCTCAGCCCCTGTCAAACCTTAGATGATGAGAGCTCTGACGGGCAGCTTCACAGCCTCACCTGGGACCCTGAGCCAGAGCCGCAGCTCCACCACCCCTGGCTCCTGGCTCCCAGCAACCAGGTGAGATGATAAGAGCTGCCCAGGCTTTGGGGCCATTTGTCACACGGCAACAATAGCTAACACATCGTCCTGTGACTTCCCCAGCTCTCACAGGGCTCAAGTCTCAGTATGATCCTGTCCTGTCCTGCCGGGGTGCACATCGGCCCCAGGTCCTCCCTGTGCAGACCTCTGCTCGCACTCCCTCGCCTCCACCGTGACTCTGCACACAGCCTCTGCCAGGAACACTCCTCCCGGCTGGCCATTGTCACCTACCTTAGGACTTGCTCCCTCTCACAGCTCACTTCAGGCACCTGCTCAGGGAAGCCAAATTCACACCCAGTGACCAAGTCACAGCCTGTGCTGGAAGCCATGATGGCCTCCTGCCCCTGACACTCTCCTCCTGCACCAACGGCCCCTGTGATTCAGCACAGCTGGCCTGCTTTGGCCACTCACGCCACCCCAACAACCATCCTGCGGGACCCCATTTAACAGACGAAGACACCGAGGCACGGAAGGGCAAGGAGTTGTCCAGGGCTGCCAGGGGGCACACGGCTTCGCATCTGTGTGTGTTTATTTGACTCTGCAATGACATAGATCTCTTTTCTTTTTGCCATCGTGTCCCGAAGGCTGCTTCCCAGCAGCCCAACCATACAGGCAGCTGTCAGCGAACCTGCCAGAGCCCCGGCTGCAGGGCTTCTGAGGCACACTGACCCCGACTCTTCATCTCCAGGAGGCAGGAGCCCATATCATCCGTGGCAGAGGTGTGGGAGCTTCGGGCAAAGGCTGAGCAGGCAGTTCAGGAGGACTGGGCAGGCTGGAAGCCCATGCCCAGGACCTCGAAGCCCACCCTGCCTCTTGGATCCAGCCAGACAGGAGCAGCAGGCAGGGGCACCCAGGCAGAAGAGTGGACAGTGGCAGGGAGGGTACAATGCCAGATGGTGGAGCAGACAGAGGCTGGGCAGCAGCCTGTGCCACCGGCAAGCAGAGCCAAGGAGGACCAGGCGCAGGGGGGTGGGCAGCTGCCCCGGGCACTCCAGGGCTCCGGGGCTCCAGGCTGGCTGCTCAGGTCTGCCCTGGGGAAGCAGAACCTGCTCCTCACACCAGGCAAGCATCTCTGGTGCTGGTAAGACACAGTTCAAGACCAGCACATCCTAGCTTGTGCCCTCCAGCCGCTTCTGTCCCCTGCTCTAATCGATGCAGCTGCCGTTTTGCAAACAGCTGGTCACGCTGCGATGCCCAGACGTCTGTCCTTGACTCTTACACTTGCAGTCCACTCTTGAATACAAAGCCCTGGCCCCTGTTGTGGTTTAAGCTGAAGGTCAAAAGCCCAGGTTAAGGCTTGGTCCCCTGCAACACTGCTGGGGGCAGGCAGGACCTGCAGGAGTTGGGAAGATCAGGTCTTTGGGGGCGTGTGCTTGACGGGCATGGTGGGACCCAGCCCCTTCCTCTTTCTCTGCTTCTTGATAGTCATGAGATCTGCAGCTCTGCTCTACCCCCCAGGCCCAAAGCCACAGCACCAAAGGACCATGGATTGACCTTGAAACCATGATCCCAAATAAACCTTTCCTCTTTTTCAGGTGATTTTCTCAGGTATTTTGTCACAGCAATGGAAAGGTGATTAACACACCCTTACAGGGATTGCAGGCTAAAACAAGAGGGGCCCCATCAAGGGTAGTGAAGATCAGACCCTCCAGTTGCTGGAGCCTCCACACTTCCTCGTGGCAGGGTGGACACAGTCCTGGCCACCCCTGCTCTGCACAGTCTCCAGGATGCACCAAGGCCTGTGGCAGGAGGAACACCCCAGCTGTGGCCCTGGCCACTCTTGGGCTCCTGGCTCCCCTCAGCTGTGCCGCTCCTTCCACTCCATTTCCGTCTGCTGCCTCCCACTCGCTCGGGCCCCTGCCAGACGCTACACAGAGAGCGCGGGCAGTGAGCGGAAGCAAAAATAAACTTACACGTGGATCTCAACTGCCAGCTTGCCGGGAACCTCCCTGATGCTCCTGGGTGGCCGGGCTGTGTCTGAATCCTGGGTTTCCATGCCAGCCTGTGCCAGGGCCATGACACCGACGTCTTGGAAGAAACCAAGCAGATGGAGGTGGAATGAGCCCCAGGTCTCTGCTTAGCGCCAAATCTTGAGAATGTCCCACGGTCTAGGTCTCCGTCCGATGAGCTCCCGCAGGGTGTGACTCTGCCAAGTCTGTGCTCAGACTCGGATGGATGGTTGGGTGCACGAAGGCACACGGCTGGGGGATGTGCAGCCACTTTGAGGTGCAGAGGAGTGAATGCCACCAGGGAGGTGCTGGAAAACGCCATGGGAGAGGGAAGGGAGTAAGAAGCAGGGGCCGCTCTGTCCCGGGTGCAGCGTGGCTCTTCTGTGACCCTCTCCAGCCAATCCTATTGACCAATCGACCCTGTAAAGCCCGAGCATCAGCAGCCTGGAAGATCCAGACTCTTACACTCCTCACTTCATCAGCTTCTCCTGGGCTTTGTGCCTGCCATTTTCATGTCTGGGCCCCTGGTTGGCTTTCTCATTTTAAAACCCATTTTTAGCATCCCAGCCTCCATTTCTCTCATTTGAATTTTCCTGAAGCTCAGCCTCTTCCCTGAGAGCTTGACTTCTTCTCTGAGTCATTCATCTCAGGACCGTGTGCAGTGGGGAGGGCTCGGCTTCTTGCAGGGTGTCTGCTGCCATCTGAGGCCCTGCCTGCCACGGCTGGGTGGGAGGAAGGTGCTCCCGGGGAAGGAGTGTCCTCCCAAGCCCCCCTCCGGAGCCCCCTCCCAACCCCACCTGCATTCTGGGTGTCTGTGGATGCAACAAGGCTCACAGATAAAAAGCTTATCGGGCTTTGTCATTGACATCAGAGTCCCATTCTGAAATGGAGCCCAGCAGGCAGGAGCCCTGCTCCTTCCCAAAGCTGTCACACATCGGCGCACAGAGGCGGGGGCCTGAGAGGCACCGTGTAGCTGCTGTGGGCAAACATGTTGGTGGGAAGCCATTCCCCAGGGGGGAGGGTCACAGCCACCCCCACCCCGGGCTCCAAGGACGGTTTGAAGAGACGTGATTCACAACCTCCACCTGGAACTCCGAATGTGGGTTTTCTACCTCTACGGGAAATCGCTGAACCGGGCAGCTGAAAACTGCTGCATCCGCTGAGCAGAAAGGAAGGACAGGTGCGCGGCGTACACAGGTCTCCACCTCCGCCGTCCTTACAGCACCTGCCAGCACAAATTCTCAAGATGAAAGGAGACTCTGGAGGGCGGAGACGCTGTTTGGCTGCAGTGCTCAGGTGGGACGGATGGTCAGGGCTGGCAGGCTCCAGGGACAGAGGTCTTCGTGTAGAACTGGGGCCGACACAGCTCCGGGCAAACCCAGACTTACCTGCTCAGAATGAAGAAGTCGAGGAAAGGACGCCTGGAGTCGCCTCACCAGGAGGAGTGCCCTGTCCTGGTAATGGGGAGCCAGGCAGGCTCTTTCTGAGCTTTCCTGGTGTCCCTAGAGAGTTCTGTGTGGCCCTTCAATTCACAGCCTTCGAATTCCCAGCTTGCTGCCCAGCAGGCTGCTCTGGGCACCTGCCCTGTCCCCTCCTCGATGGAGCCTCGGTGCTCATGGAGGTATGGTGCTGTGCCTCTGAGCTTTACTCCACCCAGGCAGAACCTGAGCTCCACGCCCTTTCCAGGCGGCAGGGCGAGTCCCGCACTCCTGAGGGGCGTCCTGCCAGACGCAGTCCTTTGACGCAGAGCAAACTCGGGCTGCTCCGCGCTCCTGAGCCGCCTCATCTTGGGCGAGTCTCCTGACATGTGGCGCACCTCAGAGCCTCCGCCGCGGGTGCTCCGCGAAGACCTGGGGAGCAGTCACCCTCCACCCTGGCAGGAGCGAGCTCCGGCCCAGGTCCACAGCCTCTCTCCATCCCACGCTGAATCCGACGTCCCCATCGCATTTCTTTCCTTCTTGGTCCTTTACAGCAAATTTTCTTGGAAGCATCACCCAAAAGAGGAGGGTGAGGAAGGAAATCAACTCACTGGCCATTGTCAAAACAATTGTAGCTCAGAAATTATTTCAGGCTTGTGCAAGGAGGTCATTAACGACCATACCAAAGCAAACGGGAGCGTCTAACGCTGCAAGCTGGAAACTTCGTGAAAAGGTGCTGAGAAAACAGACTCAAGGAAAACAAAACGAATATCAAGCTCCCGGCCAAGCTCCTCCGGGAGGCACTAACTCACTCACTCCTCACGAAGCCCTTTCAGAGTGAACGCTCTTCACCCATTTTGTGGACGAGGAGACGGAGGGTCAGGTGGTGATACCTCACCCTGTCAGTCAGCAGGAAGTGGAACTGAACCACTCCACGTGTATGTCCCTCTCCCTACGTCGCTGTCCTTCCAACAAAATCTAACAACTGCTAAAGTGTCTGAGACGAGAAGCTGGGAAGCACACTGCCCAGAAATGCCTGGTCCTCTGTGGAGCTCTGTGCCTGCCGCAGCGGGACCCTGTCCTGCAGTGATGTGAAGGTCCTCCCTGCACCGTCCACCCTGTGGCCGCTGGACACACGTGAGCACAGCACTGGACATGTGCTTCAGGTGACCACACCTCAAGTCGTCATTCGGCTTTAACTCCCTGATCATGATCACCTAATTTCCATTTCAGTAACTGCGTGTGGCCGGCTGCGGTGTCGGGGCCACTCCCGCACAGCTGACCCCAGCTTAGCAAGCCAAGGAAGAGGACGATTCAGGGTAAGCTAATGCCCACGCTGCCTTCCCCAAGGACGTCAGGGGACTCCTGGACAGCAGACAACCTCGTACAGTCAGACCTACCTGTGGGACGTGCACTGTGGAGAGCCCGTCCTCCTAAGCAACTCAGGTCCTGCCCCAGAGGCCCACCATGCTCTCTGAAGGCCCACTCCCTGTCCTGGGGCCCTGCGCTCCTGTCCTGGGGTCCACTCCCCTCTCCTGAGCCCTGTCCTCCTGTCTTGGGGTCCACCCCCCTTTCCTGAGGCACTGCCCTCCTGTCTGGGCCCACCCTCCTGTCCTGAGCCCTGCCCCCCTCTCCTAAGGCCTGCCCTCCTGTCCTGGGGTTCACCCACCTCTCCTGAGACCCTGCCCTCCTGTCCTGAACCCTGCCCTCCTGTCCTGGGTCCACCCCCTTCTCCTGGGCCCTGCCCTCCTGTCCTGAGCCCTGCCCTCCTGTCCTGGGGTCCACCCCCTTCTCCTGAGACCCTGTCCTCCTGTCCTGAGCCCTGCCCTCCTGTCCTGGGATCCACCCCCCTCTCCTGAGACCCTGTCCTCCTGTCCTGAGCCCTGCCTTCCTGTCCTGGGGTCCACCCCCCTCTCCTGAGCCCTGCCCTCCTGTCCTGGGATCCACCCCCCTCCTCCTGAGGCCCTGCCCTCCTCAGGCCTGCCCATCGACCCCCTTAGGGACTAGGATACAGTTCTCATTCCCAGGTGGGCACTTAATTCTCACCTCGCAGTCCTCCCCTGGTGGAGGGCACACTGCTAGGAGATGGCAAGAGGAAGTGTTTTCCTCCTGGGTGGGCTGTTTCCTGAGAGATTTTTCTCTACTTCTGAACATGCCGTCCAGATTCTGGACAGTAGTCCCCAGATCTTGGGGAAGCAGGACTGCTCGTGATGGTGCCGTTTTCTTTGTGTGGTTGTTTTTCTTCGTGTGTGACAGTGTGAAGAGTGTCACTCCACATGTCCTCAGGGCACTCTGACCAGGTTCCTCCCAGAGCGCCACTGCTCCTGCCCGGTCCAGACCTGTCAGTCATGCTCAACTGCTGGGCGCCCGCCCCCCCCCCCAGCAGGGTCCTCTCCTTCCCCTGTTCTGGGCGGCCTGCTCTTTTCTCTCTGGCCCCGTCTTTCACATGCAGGCTCTTCTGTGACAGCTGTTTGATTCTGTTTCCTTTCTGGTGCCAAAGACATGCACGATCATTGGAAACCCTTTGGACTAAGCAAACCCCACCCAGCGTTCACTGCCGAGCGATGGCGCTCAAGGAGAACCTCCTGTCGTGAGGAGGGGTGGGCACGTGGGGAGTTGAGGACCTCGCAGGGCTTCTGGGGAGCTCAGAATTGCCACTCCTCCTCGTATCCTGTACAAAGATACACTGGCAAAGAGGTAGCCAGCAGTCAGCACGCCTGCACCTGGCAGGATGGTGATCTAGACCCTGTGGGTCACTTGGTTGCAACTCCTGAACTCGGCCATTAGCAAAGGCAGCTGTCAGCACTGGGCACCGGGAGGAACTGTTCCAATAAAACCTTATTTACAAGGCAGCCAGGTGTGGGTGCCTCACACGCACGTCAGGTCTAACTCACCAAACCCCCCACGCCTTCTCAGCCTCGCTCTGCAGTGGACGCAGGCTCCTGAGGTTGAGGAATTGCTCGGTCCCACAGCCAGTGAGGGAGCTGCAGTCTGCCCTCTGGGTGCCTGTGGTTCTGGAGAGCAATCCCCGGCTGCAGGAAACCTCTTGGTGGATTGGGTGACCTAGTGAGGGAGCAAGGTGTGGGGGGGGAATCTGCAGGTGAGCAAGGAGGGGGCCAGGGCATATCTAAAGGCAAGAGGAGAGAGGGTGCCGGGCACTCAAGGCTGGTGTACCCAGATATGGGAATGTCCCTCCAGTCTTTGCTCCCAGAAAACAGGCCCTGGAACTAGGCAGCTTTCTGCATCTGGAAGGTTCCTGCTGCTTAGCTTGCTGGTTCTACAAAATACACAGCAGGCCCATGCTGCAAGTGTGGGTTTCCTCTGAGCTGGCCCTGGTTCCAGGGGACCCCTGCACTGACAGCCTTGCTGCTCCAGCCTGGAAGGACGCTCTGCAGAAAGGTCTCAGCGCCCTGGTGGGGGCCACCCACCCCCTACTCCTCTCCCCGCTTCTCACTCTCCTTGGAAGCCCTTGCTAGGCACCACTGCATCTCATTGTTAAAAACGCTCGTCTCGAGGTCGCCTGGCCTGTGTACCAGCTTGTGAAATCCTTCCTGTGCTCCCAGTAGGAGTCTGTAAACTCCCAGGCCTCCAGAGAAGCACTGGGGCTGTGGCCTCTGCCCGTAAGGAATCCTCAGCGGTCCATCCGCACCTTGCAGGGTCATGTGTCCCTGGAGTTGTGCAGTCAGCCCCTTGGCTTGGGAATCTGCGATGCTGCCTTCGAGGCTCTGCAGAAGGTAGTGAGGTGGGGAACTGACGGAGGATGACCATCGTGGAGAGAAGGGGTGGCCTGTGCTCTGTCAGAGTGGGCGTGGGAATCGCGGCTGCAATCGCTGATGCCCTGTCTTCTATATTGGCGATATTTATGTCTGTTTATGCTGGTCAGAAGGCAGCTATCAGGACTGTAAGTCGTGCCTGATGTGGAGATAAACAGCTGTGAAACCGTCCTCCAGGGCTCGGGCTCTGGCTCAGCCGCCTCCGCGCTGCCCCTACACCAGGGGCATTGCTGGGAGGCCACGGCCACATTCCCGAGCCCTGGGGCTTCGAGACTGGAGTGAGTCCCAGCACCACGTGCCTGGTGGGGGCTCCTCCGTGACGTGCCAGGTGTCACAGAACTCACTGCAGGGGAGCAACGGAGCTGGACGCAGGGCCAGGTCGTGGAGCCCAACTGCAGGGGAGCAGGAAAACCAGTCGGAACGACCTGTCCGTCCCGTGATGCCTCGGGCATGGGTGACGTGTGGAGGAGGGAGGGTCTGGTCCCATGATCGCCACCCCTTTCCCCCCCAAGGCTGGCAGGAAAGCAGAGTGGATGATCCCCGAGCTTCCCACCCAGGGACGAGGGCACGGGGTGCCACCAGAGGCAGGAGGTGGCTTCTTCCAACACACAGGAGCTTTGGGCTACACTTCAGGGAGTTGGTGAGCCTGTTGCTACACAAGGCCATTGTTGAAGCCCAGTCACTCGAACTTACAGTGCACAGAATCGTTTCAAAAGCAAGTCGATACACTCTCAGCGCTCCTCACGGCCCTGCCGCGTTTTCCTAGGACCCTGTGCTGCTGGGAAGCGTGTGTTGATCTGTGCTGTGGCGAGGCTGTAACCGTGTGTCACAGTATGTCACCGCACATGGCTGCTGAACTCCAGAGCCCTCCAGAGCCCTGGGGCGCCTCTGTGCAGGTGCTCCGAGGCCACCTCCCTAGTCAGGCCACGCCCTGTGCGGGAGCAGCGGAGGAGAGGCAGGTGGACCAGACTCCAGTCTCCCCATTCCTCCCAGGCACGCAGCCCTCTGCCCCTCCTTTCCTCGCTGTGGGAAGAGGTGAGGCCAAATGTCCCAGGCAACTCAGGAGCACACCAGGGACAGTGGAGACTCCTTCCTGGTCTGCTCATACCAAGCCATCCGCACAGGGCAGCCCGAGTCTCAGCAGCAGAGTCTGGGCACCTCCCCACTGTGATGGGCAGTTAAACAGCACAGGTGAGGACAATCGGCCAGAGGCAGTTGACTGACCCTGAGTGGGGAGGCCATACACAGTTCTGCGGCAGCAGGCAAAGGGACCTGCTGGGCCTCTGCTTGGACTCTGGAGCGAGCAGTGGGCAGTGATGTTCAGCCCACGCCTTCGACCTCACTGAGGGTTCTTAGTCCAGTATGAAGCCCTGGAGTGGGACGATGGGACATCAGCCAGCAGTCTGGTTCTCCCCTCTGCCTCCTGGAGGAAATCCTCCACCACTACGCGCATGTGAACCCAGCCGTGTCCCCTGGCGCAGCGAGCATGCTCATGCAAGGTGAGAACAAGCTCCTGAGCAGACGTGGTGTGTGGAGGTGCCTCCAGGCCAGAGGCCCCCGACAGCCATGGGGCACACACCTCAACAGCGCCCCTCCCTCAGCACCCTGCAGTTTTTGGAGTGATGCCCAGTAGTTTCGAACACTCCCCTCGGTTCAGCAGATTCCACTTTTACAAAACACTGAAGCGCTCTTACATCACCTAAGCGGGCATGGAACACCGTGTGCAGGAAACGGCATGTGTGGAAGAAGTGGGCACCAGGAAAGAACAGAGAGAAGGATCAGGCCAGAGTAGGGAAAGATGAACAAGGCTATAGGCCGTCATTAAATAGGACGCTAAGAGAAAATGAACCCGAGGAAACTGCAGCCTTTCAGCACCCATCAAGAGCAAGCCAGAGGTGGCCGTGGAGGAGGGCACTCCTGTCCCCAGCGCTGGGCCTCAGGACGTCTGCAGCAGGGAGATGGACCGTGCAGGCAGCCTGCCTCCTGCATCCTAATCCTGATGTCGCTGGTCCAGGTGTGGGGATCGGAGAGGGACTAGCAGGGGTGCGCCAAGGCCCTCGGTCGCTGGCTCACAGAAAAGTGCCCGCCTGTGCCCTAATACGGAGCTTGCTCTCCTCGGGGGTCGGGCAGTGGGAGGAGCTTGTCTTCTGGACAGCAACACCTTCTCATATGCAACCCAGAGGAGCCGTGTCTCCCCCGACAGCAGGAGAAGCTTAATGCGGTTCTCCTGGTTTCTCCCAACACCTTCTGTGCTGGGCGTGAGGAAGCCCCTGAGGACATCCAGCTGCCCCCAGGCAACACCCCAGTCCAAGTCCACTGGCGCTGGCTTCCCTGTGTCGGGTCCTTCTGTCTGCCCTGAGCAGATGTGGTTAGATCTTCCTGATGCCAGGCCCCTGGGAACCCAATAACGAGATCGACTGAAACGGGCCCTCGGCTGGCTTTGATGGAAACCCAAGTTCTGCTCCTTGCACAGTGGTCTTCTGAAAGTGTCTTTGGAAAAGGTCTGTGTGGTCTTCCTGTCTGCTTCCTGTTCTTCAGCCTTTGAGTGCCAACAGGGGAGCCCAAGAGGGCGCCAAGCCTCTCTGGAGCTGCCCGCAGACACTTCCACTCCCGGGACGGTCCTCCTCCTACTGAACTAGAGTCCTTCTCTTCTCATCTAGGTGAGCTGTGTTAAGTCTCCTCTCCTCTGCGGTGGACATCAGCAGTGTGAGTGCTCGCCCTCCTTGGCCCTCTCTGCCTTTCGCTTCTGCTCCCCAAGGCAGAGCGCAGACGGGGTGAATCAGAGAGCAGCCGACTCCATCAGGAGCTGCAGCAGGAGACGAAGTCCCAGCAGCCAGCACAGGCTCACTCTCTACCAGCCGGGCAGGTGGCGAAGCAGGTGACTGAGCATGCTCACAACAGCTCCCCCGCGGGCGGCACGAACCTAAGCTGGGGGCCTGTTTGAGCAATCTTTCACACAGTGTTAGGGGTGAAGCAGCATGACCACCGCAGCTCCGCCCCCTGGGATGCTAACGGCTGGGCTTAACCGGGAAACATCACTGTCTTGTCTTTCTTCCTTCGGGGACCCAGAGTGCTCTCAGTGAACCTGAGCGGTTGAAAAGCAGGGTGCCGGCAGTCCCTGTCCTGCCGTCAGGGCCAGCGTCCACGGTCTCAGACAGTCAGACAGGAGTGTTTAAAGGACTGCAAACTGCAGCCCTGAGCACTTTCCACTTGAAGGAAGCGCCCGTTGGACCCAATGTCCATTGTGTTTGATAAGCTTTCTCAGTTATGAAGTTCACGGTGATCAGAACGATGTGGAGCCGTAGCACCAGGTGTATGTTAAGGTGCAAGGTAAGGAGAGGGAGAGGAAGGCCGGAGGAGAACGCTCACGGCACGTTAGCTCCCAGGCGTCTGCTCTGGTTCTTGCTGACCTAACAGGCTACGAATGGAAAGGGTATTAGGGGATCATTGTTGATGTTCTGGAATGGAACCCAGGGCTGTGCACGGGCCAGGCAAGCACTCTACCCCTGAGCCACACCCCAGCCTGTGGGGCGTTTGGTGATGCTAAACTGGTATTGTTTTCCGTCTGTAGGACATGCCCGATCACTTCGTGTGGCTGGGCCTTAAATAGCAGAGCAAATCCCTTAGGGTGTGACAAGGATGGCTGAGACTGAACTGAGCACAAGCCTTCTTAAAGTAGATCGGCTGTCTAACCCTCTGGAGCATCCCCCCCAGTGCTGGTCCCACACACGCACTTCACTGCAGTGGTCCTGGCGGTCATTGTCTGCAGGGAAACTGGACTCTCTCCACCTGCAAACCTTCACCTTTCAGTTCCATCTGCCACAAGGATCTTCCTCTGGTGTCCACCAGGGTTGCTGGCTCCATTCCTTCAGGCGTGCTCAGTGTCATTGCCTAGGGACATTTCCTCTGGTGTCCCCTCCTCCCTGCCCTCCATCAGTGCTGGCCCCCGGTCACGTCGTGCACAACACTCTCATCTGGTCTTCCTTGACCGCCATCTAACTATCCAATACGCGTTTCCCCAGTACGCGTTTCCCCAGCTGAAGTACAAGCCCTGGGGGACTGGGCCCCCTGCCGCCTCCTTCAGAGCCCAGAGCCTGGTCAGCGGCTGCTCTCAGCGGGTGCTCCTCAGGCATTTGCTGAATTAGCAGGACGTCTGTGAGAAGCAATGAGAACACGGGGTTGAGCCAGCCCCGTGATGCCACTGAGGAGTGGCCGGACGCTGAAAGGGCCTCGCGTCCAGTCCTCCGGAGACACAGGCTTCCCTGTCTCCACCCTCTGGCTGACCACCTCCCGCACCAAGGGAGCACAGGTGCCCGCAGAATTCAGTGTTCTAGATGACAACAGAGTTCCCCGCGGAGTTCCCTGAGAAAGCGCGGTAAGAATGGCTCCGGAATGACCGTGCACTGCTGGGCACTCTGGGACAGATCATGCCACTCACATGTGCACAGCAGCTCCTTTGAAGGGCTTTCTCGCAGGGGCGACTGATGAGTTCACCTTTGCTAGTTCCAGGGCTCCTGTGCTCGCAGCCGCGTGCACTTGGGTGAGCTTGTGGCTCTCTTCAGTTCTCTTCCCTAAAATATGGAGACTGATACAGGTGCAGAAGCTTCTCAGGGGCCTCACGAAGAGTGAGTGGCCTCAAGCAAGGCAGGACAGCGAGAGCAGGGCATCGTCAGTGCCCTGGAGCCCTTTCACCGGCCCTTGGGATATTTGCTGTCTAGGAGGAAGAGACAGTCAATGGAGGAACATCTGATACATGTCCAGTGATCGTGAGTGACCAGAAACACTGTGGGCAGCAAGGGGAGGGAGAGATGAGTGAGGGCCAGCTACCCTGGCACTCCAGCTCTGCCTCCCTTGTGTGGCGCAGGCGATCAGGTGGAGTGGAACCCACCAGGTCCTGCCTGACTCCACTCTGCAGTCGGGTGGCCAGAGGCTGTGCCTTGGGCATCACGTCCACACGGATCAATGCTCATGGTCACAGTTATCTTGTTGGTTAAGATTTTAAATTAGCTTGTTTCAAGTCCAAGTTTTGACAGACGAAAGCACCTTCGGAGAGAAGGGAGGTCCGTACGAGCCCAGCACTGAAAGTCTCGCAGTTTGGGCTTAATCATCACAATGCCCGTGGCCTCCTGGGGATGGGTTTTAGGAACTGGGTTAGCAAATCCAATTTTTGCTCTTAACCAAAGACTAAAATGGTGAGGTCAGGAGGAAGCGATAAGGCTGGGCAGATAGGGAGTGGGCCCTGGGGGACTTCCTGGCAGCAGAACACGCACAGCAGCTGCAGGGTTTTGCTGAGAAACTTGCAAAAAGGTTATTTTTAAACCGGGACAACCATGACCTGGAGTCCACAGCTTCTCCAAAGAAGGAAATGGCCTGACGGAGATGTTGATTGACTGACTGCGATGTTGATTGACTGAAGTCGGTATGGGTGCCTCAGGGACTCGTCATGCCTCACCCAGGATGGGGTCGGGGGCTGACTCCTTAAACCTACAGACCCAACATAAACCCTAGACGACAGTCACCCCTGGCGCCCTCCAGGCCCCTCCCAGCCGCTTTGCTTTGCTAGATCCTATGCTTTGCTTTCGCCTCTGCAGGTCTCATTCTTTGAATTTGTGAGACGAGGAGCCTGCCCATGTTTCAGTGGCACCCCGTGAAGGACAGCCCTGATCCACCCAGTCTGCCCTCCCTCTGCAGGGCCTCCACCCCGCCCACTCCCCTTCTCGTCCTTGCAGGAGCCTGCCCACACGAGATGACCGCAGCTGCCCCCGTCCAGGCTTCCACTGCCGGATGCCTGTAGATTACAGGCAGGAGAGGTCCATGTCTTCTGAATTCCTTTCCATTTTAAGTCAGAGGGAACCTACATCTGTCAGCTCTTGGGATGGAGCCAGCATTAAAATTCGGCTAAGTACTTAGAGAGGCATTTGGTGACAGCCCACTGGACGGGAGACCAGGGCCAGCAGTTCTGGAGAACTGCGCCTGGGCGCGTGCTCTGTCACCGACAGCCTGTTTCTAATACGCACCGGCCTGTGGCCCCAGAGTTCACGTCTGGGTCCCCGTCACTGCAGGTGGGGCCTTGGAGGCTCTGCAGGTCTCATGACTAATCCGCCTCTACGATGTGTTTTAGCTAAAAAGCAATAGCTCCTCATCAGGATGCCGCCCAAGGGCATTCCGATGCCATGGAAACGGCCCTTGAGGAGAGGCAGTGTTCCCTTCCCCCAGAGGGATCACCCCATCTGATGTCGTCACAGCGAGTCACCATTCCGACAGAAAGAGAAACCCAGGCACTCACATCTCGGCGGACGCGTGGGGGTGTGGCTCTAACTGAACATGTCTGAGAATAGAGAAGGGTGGCATTCTATTAAAAGATTTGTTTATATTTAATCCAGTTCACTTTAAAGTTGAAAAGTAAAGCAGCATAGGAATCAATAAGTCATCCTTTAATTGGCCCAAAAGATCTTCAAAAATTAATTAAAATGGAACTGAAGATTATTTTTACACAATTTGACAAAGAAGATGGACCCAGAGGTTTAATCTGGAAGTAGCTTCAGGTGACCACCACGCTGGGAATAGAGAGAAACTAGTGACACGGCGAGGGAAGGAGAGATGTGTTCTAGAGAGAGAAAAGAATGGTTGTTTTTCAAACAGGAGAGAAATATTCACAGAACACTTTTCTAAATGAATTTTGTACCTTACTTAAATATTTAATAAAAGTTCTTTAAACTTAGAATGACATTAAAATTAAATTCCTGCCTGAGATTTTTGGCAGGGAAGTCATAAGTTGACATTGTTGAGTCACATCACATTTATTTTCCGGTGGTTCCACTTGCAGGGGACCATGTCCTGCCACCATGTTCCTGGACCCTACGAAGGTCCGTGGGAGGGCGTGGGCACACAGACTCTGTGGGCAAGGACTGTGTCCACACCTAGAGCGACTTCTAGGCTGAACCAGGTGTTCAGCATTCATTGAGTGAGTGAATGAATTAAAGAAAGAGAAAATGTTGTCACTGAAGTAGTTTCAAGAGTGACGGGGGGGGGGGGGGCTGGGGCTGGGCTCAGTGGCCGAGCGCTTGCCCAGCATGTGGGTGGCACTGGGTTCCATCCTTAGCGCCGCACAGAAATCAACAAAATAAAGGTGTTCTGTCCACACACGACTACAGAAAAAGTGTCCTTTAAAAAAAGTAAATAAAGAGTGACCTGGGCTCTGACCCCACTGCAAGGTGACCAGAGAAAGGCCACGAGGGCCGGGGCCTGAGCATGGGGGTGCGTCCTCCGCTCTGGACAGACCTGCACTCTGAGAAGCTGCTCACGGGCTGCGGGGGGCCTCGCCGCTCTCCTCCTCGCGGCCACTGCAGGCCAGCGTGCGCCTCAGAGGCCTCCCTGGGCTTCAGCACTGCCGTCCACGATCCCTGTACCATCTGAGAGTGACGGGCACAGGGGCAGGCGGCAACCTGGCGTGCATGGGGCCTGATTGGTGGAGAGCCTGAGCCGGGGGTGGGCAGGTGTGCCCGGCTGTGCGGCACTGGTCACGGGCACCTCGTTTCATAATGTGTCTCCCGTCCAGAGGGCGAGCACACGGTCCTCGGGGCTAGAGTGCTTTGAAGGACGCTTCCCACCTGAGTTGAGGTCTGTGTCCTGTGGGGACCCCTCAGGACCCTGCTCAGTCACTCCATCATATGCTTTTGGGTGCTCACTTTCCTAGGGTCACCTATGAGGCCCTGTGTCCCTGCTTGGCGCCTGGCTTGGTCACTTGGCCCAGTGTTGAAGAGGGAATTTCAGGGTGAGCAGCCTTCCTGGTTTGCCTGGCACTTTCCCACACTAAACCCACATGCCCGGAACCCTCAGCCTGGGCAGACAGGACGGTGCGTCCGGAAGTGAAGCAGGAGGGTGGGGGAGAGGGGCTGGGCACACCTCCTCCTGGGCCACAGGGTGCCAGAGCCCAGGAGGGCAGGGGAGAACAGGGATGGAGCTCTGCCCTCATCATTTCCAAGCTCCTGATTAAAACCATCAGTCTCGAGGGGGGATCTTAAACAACAAAGGCTCTGAGCTGTGAGGGGAGTGAGAAGACCCAGCCAGGGTTCAAGAAGAATCGGACACAGGCCTTAGCTGACAGCGGCAGGAAGAGAGGACAGCGTCACCACATCACTCACTGCCTCTCTGCAGCTAAGGGGACGTCACCTGTCTGCGGGCTCCGGAAGGAGGCGTGCTAGATGCTATCGCCTGGGAAGTCCTGTGGGACCACTGCCATTGGTCCTCCTAGTCCCCGGCTGTGACTGCAACTTCGCAGGCTTGATGAGAACCCTCCCTGTGAAGGTCCTAGATAATATCCTCCAGGCCCCTGGCTTCTGCTCAGATCATAAATCATGTCAAGATAAGGGAGCCATTTGGCTCTTTAAACTCAGAAAGAAGATGTGGTTGCGAATGTCATTTGTTAGCTATCTGGGAAGGTGTCCTATAATCAGTTGCCCAAAATAAACCGTATTATTTCGCAAATGTCTACAGGGAGACAACTTAACAGATGTTTAAGGTGATGAAGAAAAGCTGAAAATATTTTAAGTGCAGAAATGCTTTTTAAATATGTATTGATTTTGGAGATACATGATGTGTATTTTTAATAATAGTTTGATATTTCTATTTTTAACACAGTGTAGAGACTAATGCTGAGAACATTTGCCACTTGAGTCTGGAGAGAAAGTGTGAGATGAAGCCTTGTCTGATGGGGACTTTGAATGATAAAGGGTGTGACTTACATGGAGAAGAAGTCTCTGAAATCCACAAAAGCACAGAGGGAAATCACAGGGGAACCTTCCCGGGCTCCTGAAGAAGAAAGGGAGAAGGGACAGCATTTTCTGAGGAGGGGGTGGAGCGAGGCAGAGAGATATCAGGACGCCAGAGGCCACTGGCCTCCTGCCTGTGGGAGCTCCCAGCCTGAATGTCTGGACGCGGGGTCCCCAGGGTTTGTGAACAGGGCCCTTTCCTGCTCAGCCTGCTCACACGGCTTCCTTCTCCCAACCTGCTTAGTCCTAGAGGCTGTTGAGAGGTCGGGGCGAGTGTGAGCCTGCTGCTTCCTGAAAAAGAGGACCACCAAAGAAAGCACTGAGTCCAACTGGCATCTCAAGAGTACAGGAGATGGTAGAGAATCTTCTGGAAGTTCCACAACTCCTCTGACTGCTAAACCACCTTGGGCACAACTTTAACAACTTCCAGGGGCCTCCAGAGCCTCAGGCTGGCTGGGTGTCCTTCCAGGTAAGGGGTCTTCTCCCTGGGAACCCACACTCTCTGCGTGTGGAGGGGCTGGGGGTGCACACTGCGCCCATGGCAGGCTGCTCGGCTCTGGCGAGCATGTGCTCAGACCACGCCGGGCTCAGGGAACCAGGACAGCTTCCCCTGGACACCAAACTGGCTCTGGGGTGGATCTGACTGTGTGAATTAGAGAAAGAATTTAGCAGGAGGGACACTTTTAAATGGGATCCTTATTTGCCTGAGTTGATGCCCCTGCATTTCCATTTCCTGTTTTGTTTATCTCCAGGAGAAAAGACAGGAAGACAGGGAGGCCTCCCGCAGAGGCCAGGCACAGCTGCAGTGCTCCACTGGGCTCCCCACTGCCCTCCTGGCCCCCAGTGACTCTGTGCTTCCTGAGTGTTCACCTCAGAAAGGCCTTGGCACAGATGGGCAGGGAGGCATGGAGGAGGGCAGTGATTCTCCCTCAGGCCTGCCTCGCCCTCCAGTGGGGGCCTGCCCTTCAATGGAGGCCTGCATCCCTGCCTCTCATCAGGCGGGGAAGCTGCAGGGAACTGGGAGAAGGGTCTCCAAAGAGCGTGGATGGGGTGGGGGGTGCACACTGCCTGTGCAGCCAGGTGCTGACCTCACGCTGCAGGGGAGACCCAGCCAGGGGACTGGAGGCCGTGGGAATTGAGTAGCAGAGGCCCTGGTACCAAAATAAGAGCCAAGAAGAGGGAGCGTGCAGAGCTCCCACCCAGTCCTCAGTCTGGAGTCTCCACCTCCCTTCCTCACCCGGAGCCCCTGGGACATCTCGGGCGTCCGGAACACCAGTACCAACCTGCCGACGGGACCGCGAGTGCGGCCGGAGCCTGCTGTCCACACAGAGCCGACTCCCTGGACACCAGGGTGTTGTCTTTGAGATTCCGAAAGTTCAGCGCCATCATTAGAGAGAAATTTAATGAGCCGGTGGCAGATTTCACAGTCGCTGACACGGCAGTCTGTTTGGCTGACCTTAGCTCTTTCTCCGCAGCCATTTAATAACCGCTCCGCGCGTGCAGCTTCACTGGAGGATGTTTCCCGACCGCCATCCTGCTTAGCTAGCCCGTGCGACACTGTGACTTTCTCACTTCACAGGTGAACACTCAGGGAAGCAAAGTTGGTGTTTGCTGCTGACCCCACGCCCCAGCTCTTCACCTGCACACAGAAGCCTGTGGTGGAGACTGGCCAAGCTCGCGTGGAGGCGGGGCAGTCACCCACATAGCCCTGGCTGCCACCAGGCCCGTGCCAGCTTCCAGAGTGTGGGGGACAGGCGGCTCTCAGCTGCCCCGGGTGTGCTGTGAGCGCAAGGGAGGGCGCAGTGCTGGTGGGGAAGCCAGCGGCAGCCAAGCCTTGGTCTTCACGGTGACCGTGCTGCAACCCAGCAGTCCTGGCTCTGGGCTCAGGGCTGAAATAGGGATTCCTGGTGGCCTCCCAAGTGTCCCTACTGCCCAAGTCTCTCCCAAGTGCTAACAGGGCAGACCCTGGGGCCTCCTGCACTGGCCCATCTAAGAACACAGGGAGTCTCCCTAAAACTGAGCCCAGTCCCACTGGGTGGCCCTCAGCGGAGGCCATGCCTGGGCCCAGCCCTGGGCTTTAGGGGCCATGGGCCTCGCTCTGAGGCACCTCTCCGGTGTTGCTGGGCTTGTTGGGACACTGTGGTGGTAGGAACCAGAGTATCCTCTGTTGGACTGTTTTTTTCTGGGGAGAATGAGAAGAAATCTCTCTGACTGATGGAAACTCCGTGGTTCGAGTCAAGGTGCAGAGCTTCTGTGCTGAACCAGCCCCAGTTGCCCAGTCCCCTGGCTCTTATTCCCTCCTGGGCCAACTTTTCTTCAAATAAAAAGCATCAAATTTCCATGGAGCCTTTTCCACTGTCCTCCTCCCTCCCTCCTCCTCCACCGCGCCCTCCCTTCCTGCCTCCTTCCCCTCTCCTATGGACAGTCCTGTTACCTGCACATCCCAGGGCTGGGTTTAACTCAGTGGTAGAGGGTGTGCCCAGCGTGTGCCTGGGTTCAGTCTCCCCTAGCAACGAAAGAAAGAAAAAAAAATACTAAAGAGAAATTCCGAGGTCAGCTTTTAGATCCGCCCAACAGCTTTTCCAGAGCGAGATGGTGATCCATCATGTTAATTAAGTGTCCGTCCCTCCAGGAATCGTGGGGGGGGGACCAGTCCACACCTGGAAGTGGCTTTCTGCTGAGGCTGGGGCCTCGGGGTGGAGCTGTCAGGCGGCGTGTTGAGGAGAGCGTCAGCTTCGTGGGGAGGCCCAGGGCACGCTCTGGCTGTCACCGTGGGCCACCTTGGTACCCTGCCCGTGCCCTGGCTGCTGGCCATGCCAGCTCTCAGACAAAGGAGCAGGTGGGGGCTGTAGGTCAGAGTCCTGCTGGGGCCAGTCTCGTCCCCGTGGGTGGTGGCAGCAGGAGGAACTGACCCGTTACCACCCATGGTCGCCAGGCGCTGCCTGCTGGCCGCTTGGTGCTCCCTGAGAGGGTCCTGCTGGGAATCCGTCCCACAGGACTCATTTCTGACTCATTAGAGGAAGAAGTGTTCTCTTTCCACCTAACTCCCCTGTCGCTGTGAGCAGCTCGCGGTGCACAGACCTTCTCCCTCATTTTGTCTTGATAGATCTTGGGAATCACCCTGGGCAGTAGAGTCTCCATTTTCCACAGCCGGGCCCACAGTGTCTGGAGGTGGGAAAGCAGGTCCATGGCGAGCCAGTCTCTGCCCCGTCGAGCCCGTGAGGACCTGGCGTTCTCCTGAGGCTGTTCCCTGTCTTAACCTCCACACCAACCCTAGCCCAGCCGCACGGCACCTCCGGGGACTGGCCTTCAGGCTTCCTCCCTGCACTCTGCACAGCTCCCGAATGACAAGCCCGGAAGGAGGCCATTAAAGGCCTTTGAAGACCCCTGCAGCCAGGGCTGGGTGGCCCCTTTCCAGTAGACTTCCAGGACCGGAATACACGTGTGAGGTGCTGCCTGCCTGTGGGTTTAGCAGCGACCCTCTGGATCTCTGTCCCGGGGTGCTGGCTGCAGGGCCCGGGGTCTGGCCAGCCACCAGCTTCCTTGGTGCTGAGGCTACTGGACCACACCCGGTCAGGTGTCCTTGAGCGCCTACTCCAGGTGGGCTCCCGATCCCCACCCATCAGCAGAGGGAGGTTGCTCCCAGGGGCCTGCGCTGGGGTGTTGCTCTGGGACCCTCCCACCCTGCAGCTCTCCGAAGGATTCCGCCCATTCTAATTCCTGCTGTTGATCCTCTTTTTGCTGAAATCAGCTAGGTCATTTCCAGCTATTTTCGGGCACCTGGACCCTGACTGATAAATGGCCCTCCCTCCCTCCAGGGCCACCAGGTCTGGGAGTCTGGGATCCCCACGTACTCTGCACATATGCACAGCCATCTCCCAGCCCGGGTGCGGGTGGCCTCCCATACTTCTTGAGTGACTCTATGCTCAGACTCCTGTGCCCACGCCGTACCTAGCTGCTCCCACGCTGGTGGAGCAGAAGGCGACCAACGCCCCGTCAGAGCCATGCCCAGCTCCACGCCTCTGCAGGGACTGCCCTCCCCTGGCACCTCTGCGTGGCAGCAGGGGTGATCTCTGGTGAGACGGAGAACCCCTCCCGGCTCCGGCCTGGCTCTTCTTCCTGCGGGTGCTCTCCGGGACGTGCAGGAACACGCTCCGCAGCTTGCCCCGTGGCTTCCTGCTCTCTGGCACTGGCCCAAACTCCGTGCTTCAGTGACTAACGCCACAGCGTGCCCTGGGCGCCTGATGGAGGACTCGTTAGGCCTGAAGTCATCTGCTCCTTCCGAGCCTGAGTCAGATTTGCCCCAGTGCCTCTCCCCACGCACTGAAGGGGCTTGTTGGGCCCCTCCATCTGTCAGGCAAGCACCCCGCATGCTGCCCAGCAGGACTGTTGGGCATGTCCCCAAACACAGGGACTGCAGTGATGGCTCATAGACCCAGCAGGAGGAGCGAGAGGAGTGAGCGGGAGGCCCATGTGCTGGAAAGAAGCAGATTCCTGGTTCCTGAGAGCGACGCCCCAGCTGTCTTCCAGGGGACCCCACAGAGGGTAGGCTGGGCTTGATGGGTCCCCACAGTCCCACGGCAGTCATGTGGGAGTGGAGGCTCAGAGAGGGGCCAGGGTCTCGAGGGCAGGCCGAGTGGAGTGGGCTGGCTGCTGCAGGGGGGCCTTCCTGACAGAGGCTCCCGAGGCTCCCTGGGCGCCAGGCAGAGGCAGGAAGAGAAGCTGAGGACTAGAAACAGCTGCTGGCCCTGCAGCCCAGTCCAGAAATTGAGGCATAGAACTGCAAAGTGTCACCCTGAAGAAACGAACCTGAGACTCAGGAGTCGTCCACCTTCTGAATGTGCACACCGGCAGGAAACCCTACGTGGGCGAGCCTGGCTGGGGCGTGGCCCCCTGTCTCTCCTGTAGTTTCAGGGTTTCCTCTCTCCCCTTTTACCTTCCAAGCTTTTGGGAAAACGTGTCTGATGTGTGTTTGTAAAACTCCATCTGCTTGTAACTTTGTGAGATCTCTCCTCCGTGTAAGGACTAAGTCTCCTTGTCTTCCAGAAAATTCTTGGGTGTGACTTTTCAAACATTCTCCTGGGAGGAGCCTCCTTACTTTGTCATTGAATAAATTTTGTAACTTCTGGAATCGTCCTCCGTGTCCCTCGCTTCACATTTTCTTTGTCTCTGTAATCCCTTCTGGGAGGTTCCTTCAGTTGGACCTTCCACTTGGCACTCCGCCCAGGAGGATGTTCAGCAACGTGTCCAGGCTCCGTCTCCGTAGCTGTGTTCCTCGGTGCCCACGTTGTTTCTCTGGGTTGTCCTCCTGCTCAGGGGCTCTTTCCTCCCTTGTTTCCTGGGCGGGTGAGAGCACTTCCCAGGCCTAAGACGGTCCTCGCGCCTGCTGCCTCCTGCTGCGTCCTGCTTCGGCTGCTGCTCCCAGCTGGCCTCCCCTTCCCTCCTGGGGTGCGGGCTCCTGTGGATGACCTCGTGTGGGGACAGGGTTCTGGCTCCCACAGCAGGAAGGGGACGATGCCCCTGGCTGTGTGTGCTTGCTGCCAGGCTGCGTGCTGGGAGGGGCAGGAGCAGTTGCGGAGGGGGCACAGACACTCAAGCTGTGCCGTGTGAGCCTGGCTGTCCTCCCAGCGCCGACCCTAGTGACCACAGGACTCCTCGAGGGCTCCTCAGCCACGTCGTTGCTGTGCAGACCAGCTCCCTCACAGTCGCCAGATCCTTGGCTCCCCAACGTCCGTGGGGTGTCCCCTCTGCCCCACCCCAGGGTACACGGGGTCTCAGGGAGGGGATCGGAATGCTTTGGCCCCTGGATCACTTGCACTTCTGCACTTTGGGCCTGGCAGGTGTTCCCTGCATCGAATGCCCCCTCCTGCTGACCAGTCCTGCTGTAGGGAGAGCAGTGCTTCCGTCCCCCTCCGAGCCCACGGCCAGCCTCTGCAACAACAGGCAGATCAACAGAGAAAAGCACGCGAATCTATTCAACACACTTCATGTGACGGACGGGGGCCTGCAGAGAGAACTGAAGGCCCCCAGGAGCCAAGCCCCGGATCTTGCAGCAGGTCTGAAGATGAGCAGACCGTCGGGCCGTCGTGGAGAGATGCAGAGAGCAGAGAGCATCATGGTGAGCTGGGGACCAGCGAGGACCTGGTCCACTTCCTACCCATCCCTGCCCCTGCCTCTCCATCTTGTCCTCTGTGCTGAGGGTGCTCCTGTCTCTCAGGGAGGGAGGGCGTCCCCACAGGGGGGCCTTCTGACCTGCTTCAGGGGAAGGCCGGGTCCTGCCAGCACAGGCTGCCCTGGAAGTCCTCCAGCTTAGGGTGCCCAGCGTGCCAGGCACCAGGCTTTGGGGGAGTGTGTCCTGGGCCCCATTACTGTGCACAGAGTAGCTCTCATCTCCTAACTCAGGCTAGAGGGGCTTGAGAAGAGGCTGGCGGTGCCAGCGACGTGTTCTCCTTGGTTCAGGTGGGAGAAGACGCAGGCACAGAGGCCCACATTAAACTTCAGGGGCTTCCACAAGCAGACTCCTCTTGGGAAGGGAAAGGATGTCACTGCCAGCCCAGCCGTGCTTCCCAGGGGCCGCCCCTCCAATGGGCACATCCGTGAGGTGCATCCTACCTGCTGTCCCTGGCCCTGGAGGCTGAGTGACCGCTGCACTTGATGGTCCACCACGCTCCATGGCTCTCTTTGTCATGGAGGAGAAATGCCGGGGCCTTTGTCCACACCCAAAGTAAGAGGTCAGCAGGTGACTGGGGAGGCTGGGGTTGGGGCCACTTCCCCAAGGAGCACAGGCCCCTGGCTGCTTGGGATGGAAGAGTGTCCTGGCGGAGCCCCTGCACCGGGTCCACTGCCGTCCGTCCTGCCGACATTCCTGTCCCTGCTGTCCCTGCATGTGCACAGCCAGTGACACTAATCAGAGCTGAAGAAAGGGCACCTGGCTCAGCTCAGGTCAGCTCAGTGCAGCTCAGGTGACCGGCTGGGTGAAGAGACGTCTGTGCCATGTGAACCACCGTTAGGCCAGAAACCCTGGGGCAGAAGGTTGCCAGGGTTCCACACTGAAGCACAATCAGGACGTGATATATAAAGCTCGTGCACGAATCTCAGGGGTCTGGAAGGGTGAGTTTTGACAGCTGCGTAGGCTGCCACAAGCCTATCTCTCCAAAAAAGATGCAGGACATGTCCGTCAGCCTGGGACACCCTCCAGTTTCCATCAGCACCGGCTGGTTTGGCCTCGCTGGGCCTCCTGTGAGCACCCTGGGCCACTCCTCCTCCTGGCCTCCACTCCACGCTGGGCTGTTCCGCTTGTCCTAACAAGTTCCTTCCTTTCCATTCCTTGGCGATACCCCACCGCCATGCCACACTTCATCATCCTTCTGCTGCTGGTGGAGATCAGGCCTCTTCCACTCCTCATTATTATAAATCAAGTGGCTCTAAACATCGTCCTGAATAGTTTTGATGGAACAAGAGCCTGGGTGTGCCAGTGTCCTTGGCAAAGGCCCCTGGTGCCTCCCACGGAAGGGAGGCTCCGGGAAGCAGAGTACCCAGGTTCCAAGCTCCTTGCATAGAGTCGGGTGAAGGCTGGCTTGCATGCACATCAGGAATTGTGGGAAGTGGGGGGCTTTCTCTTGTGAACCCTCTTCTCTGTGGAGCAGGTGAGGTTTGAGGAGGAGGGGAGCCCCGGCTGGGGAGCAGTCAGTGAGGAGGGCAGGCTCTGGCTGCTCTGGACAGCCCTGCCCAGAACAGGCATGAAGAGGGAGGCTGGCTGGCTGGGACCCGCCATATGTAGCAGGTGCCTCTTCTCAGGGTCCTGGGAAGGACAGGGACTGTGGCAGTTTCTCTGCAGGCTGTGGAGAGAGGGGCACGCGGCCAGGGAGCGAGTCTGACCTAGATGTTTGCTGGGAGAGTCCAGCCTGACCCGAGTCTATGCATGTGTATTAAAAAGCCATTTGTCCTGCACAGCCTGGTGCTGGCTGTGAGATCTCCACGCTCCTCCCACCTTCCGAGGGGCTTTGGAGTGTCCCGCACCCTCTCGGAGCCCTCCCCTGTGCACTTACGGGCACACATCATCTACCCAGGGTCATGGGTGATCCCACAAGCTGCTCTGAGGGTCTGCTGACCTCATATGACCTCCCCCAGTGAGGCTAGGCCAGGAAGGGCCAAGTGACCCAGGTGCCCAGTGCAAGCCCTGCTGTAACCCAGCTCAGGGGTGTGACCTCCCCCAGCCAGGCAGTCACACACACAGTAGGGCCCACAGAGGCGTGGCCAAGGTTTCCTGTCACTCAAGTTCCAGCCTCCTATCCTAACACCAGAGAAACTTGGTAATTTTGGTGCATTTTGGCCCCTAGCTGATCTGGCAGCTGCCTCTCCGTCTCTCCCTCCCGCAACCCTCTCTCCAGGGCCGTCCTCCTTTCCTCTTGCCTCTCCCTTACCTTACATGCAGCTCGCGGCTGCCGTAGGCGCCACCCAGCTGCCTCCTTTGTGCTTCTGTGCCTGCCCTGGAGTGGCCCACCGATGTCTCATCTCAGACACTTACCCCCCGAGGACTGAGGAGGAGCTCAGGCTGCTCCAGGGCCGAGCAACAACCTCCGGCAGCAGAAGCCGAGGCTGCGGGGTCTGATTTACCTGCACCTGGTAACAGCTCATCAGGTGTGCAGCTGGCATGGCCTTCTAAGTCCCGGAGTCAGACGCCAGCCTGTGCAGCTTCCTTTAAATCAGATTGCAAGTGCTCGCCAGGCCGGGGAGGGCATCCTCTCAGGTCTGCCTCTCCTTGCAGAAAAGAGCACGGACTCACGGTCACGTGAGTGACCAAAGCCCCCAGTGTGAACGGACGACGAGGAGTCTTCAGACGGTAGGCAGGGGTGGAAAAGAAGGAAAAAGAGCCCCAGACATGAAATGTCTGAGAACCACACGGAGAGAGGTCTCGGGAGCGAGCACCATTCCATCTTCTCTGAGAGGGAAGAAGAAAGGCGCTCCGCACCCCAGGCCAGATCGGAACCTCTCAGAGGGAGATAATGAGGACAGAGGAAAAGGAAAGAGGAGCTGAGACCAAAGGATGGCCCTCCGACCTGGACAGCCCCGCTCAGGAGCCTGGCAAGCAGCGGCCGGCAGGGATGCCGTGGGGACAGCCGACGCAGGAGCAATGCCGAGTGGACACCACGGGCCCCCGACACAGTGCCCCATGGCAGAGGGGGGCTCCCAGTGCCAGGGGAGGCGGATTCTGACCCCTGCCTGGTAATGAGAGCACGGAAGCCTTTGGCTCTGCATCCGTTATTCACGCCTTGGCTTTCCAAGTGCCTCCTGCAGAAGAGAGGGCGGACGGGTGGGCCACTTCCTGCCACCAGCACCCCAGCGACCCTCCAAGAATGACCCAGTTTCCCATCCGCGTGAGGGAATGAAAGGAGCCCCCGTGGGAAGGCGGTTTTAAGATGGAGAGTGGAGCAGAGCCGGGGCGGAGGGACCGGAGCCTCCAGGGCTGCGTGGGCCGGGCGGGGAAAGGGGGCAAGAGCATCTGCTTCTCGGGCTGCAGACGCGCTGTGCTGCACGTGATCAGAAGGGGTACAGGGGACCCTGACAAAGATGCAGATGCCAGAGGCCAGGCAGGATGCAGCTCTGGGCTTCTCTTTATCTCTGGGGGCAAAAGCAGTGCCAGGATCTGGGAACCTGGGCTGCACGTGCCCCGGTCAGGCCCAGCAAGCTGGCAGTGACGCTCCGGTCGGCAGCGCTGCTCAGCCTGGTTCGCCTGTCGTGATGGGATCCGAAGCGCCAGGGCACGTTCGCTGCCTTCTCTTTCCTGCAAGTGGGGCTTGCCAGGCCTCCATGGTTTCCATCTCTCCCTGAAACTGCGCTAGGCGTTCCTTTGGCTTCACGTGGGGCAACTCTGGGAAGGACAGGAGCTGCTCCCTCCCGGCGGGTGCCACCTACAAGGGCCACACAGCCCCTGCCTTGTTTCTGTGGGTAGCCTGCTGGCTACAAAATGTCTTCATGAAACTGAAAGGAGATCAGTAGAACCAAGGAAAGGGACCAGGGAGGGCGGGGGAAGGGAAAGGGGAACACTGGGGGCCGACATTGGCCGCATGATATTGTCCTGTCGTGGGCACATAGGAATAGGTAACCGTGGATCCCCCACTGAGGATGACTATAGTGCCCCCAGGAAAATGTGGAGCTAGGCACGGTGGCACACACCTGTGATCCCAGCCCCTCAGGAGGCTGAGGCAGGAGGATCACAAGTCAAGCCCCAGCAACCTAACTTGGCCAGGCCTCTCTCAAAAAAAAAAAAAAAAAGTCTCAGTGGTGAAGTATCTCTGATTTAAATCACCAGTACCAAAAACAAATCACCAGTACCAAAAAAAAAAAAAAA
>JAJEJO010001881.1:67706-120705 GCA_020662805.1 Glaucomys volans
AAAAGGCTTCATGTCTCCATGGACCCTGGGCCTTGCTCTGGGCGACCCAGCTGAGGAGTGGCCTCCCCTGGCCTGCTCAGGCATCTGGGATGTGTAACCTGCAGACCGCCAGGCACACTGTGGTCTGTTGCAGTGTCCAGAGCGGGACAGTGCAGCTGGCGTGTGGTCCTAGGGAGTGCGGACTCCGCTGGGCTTAGTGGCCGCTGCAAGAACAGTTTTGGGCGACAGGATTGCTTCCTGAAGGGCTGGTGTCTGGCTCTGTCCCGTTGATTCCTGGGAACCCTGAGTCAGGCACCACTGTGCAACCCGCAGGCTCAGCCTCCAGGAGGAAGAGGCTCCAGCGCTCCGTCCCTCAAGCTGAGGGGGAGCCCACCCTGCAGGGTCCATGGGCCCAGAGCCCCTGGAGAGGGAAGAGGACGAGCCACTGTGACAGACCCGTCCGTGGAGAAAGATCAGCACGATCTCTGTGGACACTCTGCCACGGGGCTTTGGGCAGAGGAGGGCGAGAGCCCTGGGGAAGGAGAGAGGGTGAATGGGCAGGGCGTCCACTCCAGGCCAGACCCCTGAGTGAGAAGCTGGCCCAGAACCCCTGCGTCCTGCTGAGACTCACCTCCAACAGCACGCCCCCAGCGCCGTGTCAGCCTGCCCTGGGCTCACCTGTGCCCATCAGTGCCGCGAGCACACGGAGGAGCCGGCCTCCCGTGTGTGGAGGCCACTGTGCAGAGCCAGTGGGAAGCCAGCTGGACCCCAGGGTGTGACTTCGAGGACCAACAGAGGTCGACTTGGTTCCCCTGAACAGTGTGGTGGGCCCCCGCCTGGACTAGCCCCCTCCCGGGTGACCCCAGACTTGCCCCCCTGCCCTGGGGGCACCCTGTGGGCATTGAGGGGCTGCTGGGCAGAGGCTGCACCTGGAAAAATGTCACATACATTGGGGCAGGATTCACGTCCAGGTCCAGGCAGTCATTTCACGACCCTCTCTCACGGTCAGCTCCCCTCCTTCTGCTTTGGCTTCATCTTGATTTGGTTGGTCTGAGCCCCTGGGCGAGGCGTCCATGACCTTCTAAGACAGGGCTGACCACCACTGCCAGCCCATCACACAAACCCATGCTGTGCTCCTCTCCTGGGCTCTGCTGTCCCCATGGAGTGACCAGCCCCTCCCCAGCACACCTCTCAGGATGTCAAATCATGAGGTCACTTTGGAGGGTGCAGATGGCCGTCTGGGGTTCAGCAAGAGCAGTGGGCTGGCCACCAAAGGCCATGGTCGGGACTGAGTGCTGCCTGACTGCTGGGGTAACCTTGAACTTCAGCTGGGCCCACTGGGGGCAGCTCTAACAGCCCGTGGACCCGTCAGCTTCTTTGTCTTTGAACGAGAGGAGGTTGCGGTTGGCCCTCGACCTTCTGGCTTAAGGAGGTGTCGGGAGAGGCTGAGGCCGGGCTGGGTGCCGCTCCAGGCAGAGCAGCTTAGCATGCACGAGGCCTGGGGTTCCCTCCCCAGCATGAGGAAGGGGTCCCCGGGAGGCTACAGGCCAGAGGGGACCACCAGCGGATGGGAGGAAACCGAAGGCCACAGAGACAAGGAGGAGGCAGCCTCTCCAGCTTGCCAGCAGTCCAGGCCTGTCAGGTTTTGGGAGGGACCCTGGGACCCTGCGGTGGCCCCTGAGCTACAGCAGCGCCTGCTGTTCCTTCCGGTCAGCCGAGCGCTGGCCTCCCTGAGCCATGCTCCCCTACTCTGCGGGCTCGGGGAGGACTAGTGAGGCAGTAGCACCTCCTGGGACCCTCAGTGGGAATGGCCGTCGGTCCCACTCTCCCTGGAGGCTGATCTCTTAATGCACGGTTGTCCTCCTATGGGAGGGAGGCTGGAGGATGGAAGGCCGCATCTGCCTGGAGCAGGAGCCCGAGCCCGGGGGTGAGATGCCCTGGGCACCTGGGCCCACAGGCTGACGCCGCCATCAGCCTTCAGAATCTGACGTCCCTCCTGGTATCGCGGGAGAAACAGGGACTTTTATCACGAGTGGCTGCGAGCTGCTCTCCGCTAGTGCCCATGGAGAGGGACGGACTGACCGGCAGAACACGGCTCAGCTCTGAACAAGGAAAGGGAGCAAGGAAGGAGGGGAGACCCCAGCTCAGCTAAGACACTTTGGGCATCTCTCCCTAGGATGGCGCTCGGGTGACTCTGGGCAGGACAAGGGCCTGAAGTGACAGTCACACTCGGCACAGGTGTAGAGGCCTCAGATCCAGTCTCACGGGAGACGCCTGCGTAACCGCTGTTCTCAGCTTCTCCTCGGTGTCAGCACCACCGAGCAGGCAAGGCCCTCCTGGCCCAGCTCCTGAGGCAGTGGCACCATCTGCCCAGGCCTCAGGGGGGTGGTGAGCACAGGGCAGGGCGCCCGGACGACGCCTCTGCTGGGAATGCCGCCTCTCTACAGAGGAGGCCGCCCACGGGACATCAGGCGTTGCCCTCCCGCGCTTCTGGGCCAGCTCTGGGCCCAGGGCCCACTGTTCCAGCCAAGGCCAGCCTTTCCACACGTGATTGGCCCTGTCTGGTCGTCCAGTGGAACTTGACCACCAGGTGGGGCCTGACATCACGTGGATGCCAAGTGGCTTCTGAGTCCCCTCTGCAGAACGGATCCCGGCACCCCTCACAGTGAGTCCGTCCAGCCGGCCACTCGTGCAGACCCGCGCAGGGGCCACTGACCCGGCCTGCCGGCCCCGGCTTGCGGAGGGCATCCTGCCTGCTACCCGCTGTGCTCCAGCCTCCCCCACGGGAGCGCAGGGGGCACCCACCCTCGCAGTGCCGTTTTGCAGACGGGAAACTGGGGCGAGGTGATGGGAACGTGCTATGGTCACTCAGCTCCCGAGCGTTCAGCTGGAATCAAAGCCCCTCTGTCAGACCCGGCGCCTGTGTTCTTCATCCCTGGTCATCGGGCTCCCTGAGGTTCAGGCAGGCAGGTCACCAGCAGCTAAGTGGGGAAGTGGCCGGCAGACGCTGGCCACCTGCTGCCTCCGCAGCCCTGTGTTCTTACCCCCGCTCTGCGGATAGCTGCTGGGGGGCTCGGGGGAGTCGCAGCTGCCTCCCCCCAGCCCCGGGCTCTGCCCCTGCACAGCCCCCTCAGGGACCCTCCCAGCGCCGAGCTGGCACTGCCCCCTGACAGCAGGAGAGGGCCAGCGTCCGCCCCGGCAGCCTCTTGGCTCCACCCCCATCCTCCCTTGGCCCCTGGTCTTCACCACACAGGGCGAGCAGGGCCACCGTCGCGGCCTCTCCTCTGCTGCTCTTCCCACCAACAGCTGGAGACTTGTCCCCTTGCCTCCTTCACACCTCAGCTCAGCTGCTGCCCAGGGAAGGGCTTTCCCACCCTCGCCCCTGTGTCCTCCGTGGTTCTGTGCCACGGGGAACCACGTCACCATTTGGGCACTGTCTCTTACTCACACAGAAGCTCCTCGAGGGCAGGGCTTAGTCTGCTGGGGTTCACCACTCTATCCCAGCGCCTAGATAGCACCCAGCACATAGTAGGTGTTCAATGAACACTGGTTGAATTAGACCAGACAGGACCAGCTCAGCGCCTGGTACATTGTGGGATCTAAAGACGAGCGTGCATGTATTTGAAACTGAACACGACTTGGACCATGGTTCTCCTGTTTCATGTGGTCAGGGCGGAGGACACATGAGAGCTTGCCCACATTGACTGGCTTCAGGGGCCATTCAGGGGCCAAGAAGTGTGGCACTAGCAGCCAGTGCCAGCCAGAGAGAACCAGCCTGGGACCTCGTCAGCTTCCAGTGCAGACAAGGACGTTGCTGTCCGCTGCTGAGGGCCGTGGGCCCTGCCAGGAGCTCTGCAGAGCAGGGGGAGGCAGAGGGAGGAGCCCCGACCCTCAGGGCTGCGTGCTGGGGAGGAGGGTGCCCCAGGACTGGGCACCAGGACTGGGGTGTCTCGCTCCCGCCCACTCCCACAGCCCCAGCTCGCCGGGGCGCAGAGCTCTCTGGCCGTCTCAGCAGGGTCAACCAGAGGGCCACCTGCTCTCAGTCTGCTGTTGGGTGTGCTGAGCGGTTCACAGCGTCTCCCGTGAGTCACGGGGACACCCACCTCCCTCCTCTCCAGGAGCCCCGGGTCGCCGCGACCCTCCCTTCCCTGTGCTCCACCGGGTGCCCTGCCCGCCCCACACCTAGCTTTTCTATCGATCACCATTCTTCCTTCTGGTCTGGACCTCCTTTCTGGCCTTTCTAGATTTTCTTTAGTTAGCGTCCATGGTGGACAGCTGTCCATTTTTATGTTTTATTTTGCTCTTGTTTTTTAATAACACATTTACTAACAGAGTTGTGACGTGGTGGTATTTTCTCCCTTGACCTTTCTAGTCAGATTCCAGCTCTCCTGGGATTCATGGACACCTGGGGGTTGGTCCCTCCTTTAAACACAGTGGTCTCTCCTCTGGCTGCCTCTAAGATCCTCTGTATCCTGGGATTCTGAAATCTCACCATAGTGATTGTAAAGTGGAGCCGTTTTCTCCTGCCACACCAGGAGTGAGTCGGGCTACTTAAAGCTGTGGTGCCTTAATCGAGTCTCCAAACGCCTTGGGCATTATGTATGCAAATGTAGGTTCCCCATTCTCTTTCTCCTCCTCTTCTGGAACTCTGGCGGGACGTATGTGAGACCTTCTGGCGCTTTCCTCCACATCTCTCAGGTTCTCATCTCTCAAACCTCTTGGATTCTCTATGCTGGGTTCCAGGGAAGGTCGTCAGTTTTTTCAGTATGCCATCTGTCTCTTCATCTGGTTTTAGTATGTTGCTTACACATTAATTACATTCTAAATCCTAATCATAGAAAGTTTCTTGGGCGTTCTACCTTGGTAGACCTGACAAGCATTTAAACACCGTTTCCGCTCTGCACACACCACAAATCTTGTCTTTCATTGTGCTGTGTGATTTTTTTATGATTCATATAGTTTGTAAGCAACTCGAACGTCTGAAACTCTCATGCCTTCATTTCTGCTGGCTCTCGCTCATGGTTCAGGGAGCCTGGTGTTGTAAGTTGCTCATTTGGTGGAGGTTGTGCTGGGAATCCTTGAGTGTTACAAGGAGATGCTCTTCAAGAGGGGTTTGAATGCCTTACCAGGCGCCCAGAGGCTGCGCCATCTGAAATCATGCTGACCTAGACTCGTGGCTTGCAGGTTTGGAGACCACAATCATGGTGACTGGGGGTTGCATCTATGTGAGAGAGATGGCTTTCAGCACAGCATTGCAGGGTTCCTTGGGTTTTTTTGTTTGATATTTTGCCTTACTGGGTGTTAATCCCAGGAGCCCTCTAACACTGAGCTACATCTCTGGCCCCTTTTAGCTTTTATTTTGAGACAGGGTCTTGCTAAGTTGCCCAGCTGGCCTCAAACTAGCTATCCTCCTGCCTCAGCCTCCCAAGACCCTGGAATGACAGGCGGGCACCATCACACCCAGCACGGGGACTTTCTTTTCCTGACCCCTGCTTTGCCCAGTGTCAAGGAGACTTCCCACAGCTTCCCTGGGAGGGAGAGGCTCTGTCGCTTGGGTCTGGAGTGTGTTAGAGGCTTGGTGCCAGCTCTGCTGTTAGGAGGTCGTTGAATCTTTAAGAGGAGAGGTCTAATGAGAGGTCATGGGGGGCGTGCGGGACCCTCGACTCTTCCTCCTTTTCTCCTTTGCTCCTGCCCATGAGGTGAGAGGTTGTGCTCCACCATGTTCTTCTGCCATGACGCGCTGCCTTGCCACAGATCCAAAGCAGCAGGCTCAACCAGTCATGGGCTGAGACCTTCAAAACTGTGAGCCCAGATAAACCTTTTTTCTTTACAAGGCAGTTGTCTCAGGTGTTTGTCACAACGTCAGAACGCTGACAGAGGGGAGAGTGTGGCAGTGCCGGCCCACCTCGTCCTGGTGCTCTGTGCCTGGGAGAGCAGGGCTTCCACAGGCCACAGCCCTGGGCTACGAAAGAGCTTGCCTCCCGTTCTGCCTCCTTTCTGCCCTCTCCTGAGCAGCACCTTCCCAGGCTGGGCTTTCTTCTCTGTGGAATTGAGACAAACACCACTGTAGGGCACAGGGTCCCCTGGCCTTGCCCAGCCGGGGCTGGCTTCCATCCTGGGTGCCCTGCCCTGGACTCATGTTCCCCAGAGCGCTGGCCCTGGTCTCCTGCCTTCTGCTGAGCAGGTAAGGCCCTGAGAGCACATGGCCACATCTCACCTTCTCTCCTCCTGCCTGGCCTTGAGCCTGGAACCTGGGACAGTGAAAGCCAGGGGTGTCCTGGCCGACCCGCTGCCGGCAGGTGCTGCAAAGCTCTTCCCAGACGGAATGTCAGGGAACTTTCCGCCCGGCTCTCTCTCCTGGTTGTCCTCGGGATCTCTCTGCACCAGGCAGTTTAAAACGCTTCACGTTCGACCTTCACAAAAGCCTGTGAGGCAGAGCCCGTCACTGTCCCTCAACACAGCTCAGGAAGCCGAGTCACACGAGGCTGACGTCCTCCCAAGCAGCAGTGAGAACACCTCCAACCCAGACATCATGGTCCTCAGGTTCTGTGATCGACCACGATGCTAATGGGGCCCCCAAAATAGCTTCCTTAAACGGCATGCCTGTCTCCTTTCTGAAACTTAAAAATAATTATTTTAAAAATACCTGCACAAACACACTTAAAATAGATCAGTTCTCTGGCTTCCGCTGAAGTTGAAGGACCGCAAAGTGCTGCTACCGCCTCCTCTACCCGTCCCTTAGGGAGGCCTAATTCATAATCAATGAAGCACATTGATACTTTATTTCATTTAGCTAAAAGGATAATGTGGCTGTCTCACTAATGAGGAAAAACGATATCACAGGAAAAGATCGGGTGACGTCCGTTCTTTCACAGACGTGTCTCCCCCGCCCTGGGACAGGCAGCCCCGCCCTGGCAGCTGGTCGCCACGTCCTGAAGCTGGGGCCGCTGCCGGCAGCACCGTCCCCCAGTGCACAGCAAGGCTTTGGCCGAGTCCTAAGATGGAAAAGAAAAGAAAGAACCTGTGGATGGAGGAGAGCAAGACTTCCCCGCCACCGCTTCCTGGTTCTGTGCTTCCTGAGCAGGCAGAACAAGCCTGCGGGGGGAAAGGGTAGAGAAGGACGGAGCTGGGTGGGGTGGTGCCCTGTCTCTAAGTGAAAAATAGAAGGTGCTGGGGATGTGGCTCAGTGGTTAAGCACCCCTGGGTTCACTCCCAGGACCCCACCGTCCAAAAGAAAGGAGGATAGGTGACTTCACTGCAAGCCCTAGATCCAAGGACCGGATGGGGGCCTGCCCACCACCCAGATCCACAGGTGCTGGGCTGGGTTGAACTTCCTCCTGCAGGGACAGGTAGCCAGGCACGGGGAAGGGTGGGTGTTTATAGGGGACTCTGGCCAGAGACTTCTGATAAGCAAAATAATAAAAAATGAAAACAAGAGCTCGCCTCCCAGCGAGTCAGACTCACAGCAGCACGTCGGGGCTACCATGACAGTAACGATGAGCCACACTGCAAAGCCCAGGTGGCCCATCAGAGGCCCCACCCCCCCAGCACAGTGCTGCAGTGTCCACCACGCCCTGGTGGCAAGGGTGTCCTGCTGGCTGCAGAGGAGATTGAGAGGCTGGAAAACCGCTTCTGACCCCCTTGAAGCCATCGCCAGGCACACGAGGCCAGGCAAGTGCCCACATTCCATCCTGCTCCCGTCCCCATGGGGGCAGGTACTGAGGGGACCTGGCTGCAGGCTGCAGGTGATCTGCCTCCTCAGGAGCCAGAGCAGCAGAGGTTCTGCCACGGACTTCCACACAGAGTGGCCCGGAGGCAGGAAGCATCCTGGGGGCGGCAGCCGGCTCTGCCCACGGTCTCGCTGGGCTCTGCTCAGCAGGAGGAGCCTGGCAGTGCCTCCCAGAGAGGAAGGCTGCTCGAAGCCAAGGAAATCAGTGAGGCAGCGCGGCTAGTCAGTGGCTGGTTGGGGCTGTCCCCAGGTCTCTCTGGCACGGATGCCCCCGTGCCCAGCCCCACGCCCAGCCCACCTGGGCACGCTGGGCCCAGGAAGCACACGCAGTGGGGTTTATAGTCTGGGCGTCACAGCTGTCCTCACAGTGCCCAAGGGTGCCCAGCACACGGCCAGAGGCCAAAGTGCACCAGTCTCTGCCAATGGCGCAGCCTGGACAGGTTGGACAGGCCCCGTGGGGGGTGTGGTTAGACAGAGGGTGGACGTGCACAAGGCCACCCCGAGTGACCATGGTTCACCCCAGGAGAGGCACTGCTTCAAAGGAAAGGGGCTTCCCAGCAGGGCCTCTGAGGACCTGCTCTGTGAGAGGCTGCTGTCCAGGGCTCTCGCCCCTTCCCATTGGCAGGCTGTGGGCGGTGCCCTGGAGTGACAGGAGAGCCTTGGCTGTGACAGCGGCTACCCTCCTCAGGTCTCCGACTTGGAAAACAGGTTGGTCCCAGGAGGGCAGCAACCCTGGGGGTCTAGGGAGCCGTCCCTGGAGACCTTTAATGTGGGATGACAGATGCTCAGCCTGGCTCTCTTGGGGGGTCGGTCTGCGGAAAACCAGGGCCAGGGCCTGGTGAGGACCCGTGGTTGCTTAGAGACCTGGGCCTCAAGGCCATCCTGTGTGCTAGCAGATACTGAGGACACCGAGCAACCCACATTCCCATGCACACACACACGCACACACGCACACACACACACACATGCATGCACACACGCACACACGCACACACGCACGCACACACGAACATGCACCACACACAACTTCCCCCCACTCTCTGTGCTCAGAGAGCTTCAGAAGAAGGACTCTGGGCACCGAAAGCTTGTCCAGGAAAGGCTGGATGGGGCAACTGGACCTCCACAGAGTTCGCGGTGTGCAAACCCAGGGCACCTGGCTGCCAGCCACAACCCACGGTCTCTCAGTCTGCGATGCCCAGTGGGGCCCTGGGAGGGTGAGGGACTGAGCCTGCATCTGTGGGTCCCGCTTGGGTCTGCGGGCCTGTCCCTCCACTTCCGGACGCTCCCCTCAGAGGCTGCCGTGGCCCCTTCTCACTGCCAGAGACGTGAAGGCGTCTCTCACGGGGCCTCGGGTGCTCAGCCTGCTCTCCCTGGGCTCTTGGTGGCAGTTCTTCTCTCTCAGCCTCTGGGTTTATTTGCCTGCCTGTCTGTGGTCACCCTCCCTGACTGAGTCCTGGAGTGACGGCAAAGCCAGACCTGGTTGTGACATGGAGTAACAAAAATGTTATGGTAAGACACCAACGCTGGGGAGGGGTCGTTCCGCTCCCTCTCTCAGCCTGTCCCCAGGAGATCGCATTGACCCCAGGTCCCTACCTTTCCTTCTGGACTGTGCACAGCTGCCCAGGAGTCCGACGCTCCCTCTCGAAATGTAGCAGGTGCCTGTGGAAAGAGCAGGCGCCATGTCAGAGGCCCTGCACGGCCTGGGCCGAGGGATTAGGAAGAAAGCCCAGTGACGGGACGGGTCTGAGATGACCCCAAATACCCTCTAGCTGTCGTGAGAACTACAGCTCAGAGCTCAGAACTTGGGGTCTGTTCTCTGGGCCCGCTGGGTAAAATGGAGTTTGGAGTTCTCTCCCCTCCAGTGCTGCTCGCGGCTTCTCCACCTGATTCCCGCAGCACCGGGCAGGGTCCTCTCCCTCGGGGCTCACCCCTCCGCTGCCCAGCACGCCTCCGGTGTGGGCCTGCAGCACCCAGCTGGCTTTCACGGGCCTCGGACTCGGGAGCCGGCGCCCCCAGCCTGCTTCCTCTGTGCAGGACAGGGTAAGCAGGGTCAAAGCGAAGCCCAGACGGGTATCCAGTAAAACCCTTGGCAGCGCAGGGGACCCGCCTGCTCCCCCTGCCCTGCTCCTTCTGCAGCTTGTTTTGACCTTCTGTTGTGAAATTCTGTTCCGGCACTTGTCTTGAGAAGTGGCTCCCAGGGGGTTTTATTTTCAGCCGAGCTGGCTGCCAGGGAGAACTTTGTTTATGGGTTTGTGTTTGGGAAGTGCTGGGGATTGTCTTGCCTGCAGGCATTCCGGGACTGACTCTTCCCCCACTCCTCCCTGGGAGCCCAGTCGCAGCCGTGGGCGGCCTTCTCTCCTGCAGGACCGGAGGGGCCCAGGGCCTCAGCTCCTTCCCCCTGCTGGGCGTGTGGTCCTTCCTGGGCGCAGGCTGCGTGCCATGGCCGAGGCCGAGGCCCTTGCTCTCCCCTTGACGCTCCTGGCTGTGCTGTGTAAACCTGGTCCACTAAAACAAGAGACCCCCTGTGTTGGCTCACCTGGGCAGCCAGGTGTCTGGTGGGCACTTGGCAGTCAGCCTGAGGAAGGAAGGCTCCGGGTACTGGTGAGAAAGCTGGAGGCAGCCTGCTTTCAAGACAAGTGCCAGGACGGAATTTCTCCAGACCGCGGCCTGGAGGGGCCCTGTGCTGCCCCTGGGCCCAGGCAGGAGGCAGCAGGGTCTGCCCTGTCCCCGCCAGCGAGTGGGGGTCGATCCTCAGCTGAAGCGTCCAGCAGAGACCAGGACAGACCCGCAGGCTGCCCAAGAAGTGGGTTCACCCTGAACAACTCTTGGCGCCAAGGCCAGGGCCAGGCTGCACCGCTGTCCTTGTCTCCCGCTCTCTCAGGGCTCATTGCTCAGACTGCGATGGGGTGGCGGGCGGAACTGCCAATCACAGGCCCGTTGGTGTTGGCAGTCAGGGAGGGTTACGGTTAATGACTTTGTTCCCTTTTGTCCCTTATCCTCTTGGAGGAAGAGAGAACTTGTCTCCAATTCTCCTATGTCAAAGGCAAGGCAAGCTGCTAGGCTTTCCTTTTGCTGAACAAGAGCTTGGGAGCAGCTTCCCAGGAGATCCAATGTCCTCCCCGAGCCACAGGACAGCCGTGACCTTGAGAGCTGGCTGGCTGCTCAGTGGGCTCTCTCATGGGACTGCATAGCCAGGTCTTGGGAGGATCCTTCCGCTCCACGGCCCCCTCCTCTGTCCCTCTGATTGCTCCCTCCCGCTACTCGTTCCCTCCAGGATCAGGTGCCAGAGACACCACAGCACACTGGGCCGCGTGACCAGCAGCTAGGCGAGCAGCTCAGCCCCCACCCACCTCCTGCCTGCCTGCCTGCTGGGAGCCAGAGCTGCTGGTTTGGTGTGTGAGGCACACAAGTTACCAAAAAAAAGCCTGATCAATAACCAGTGGAGCAGGAAGCAGGAGGCGGAGGTTGAAGAGCACGCGTGGGGAGGAGCCCGTGGGCGCTCAGCATTGCTCTCCTACAGAGCCGCCAGGGAATAGCGCCCTGGAAGTTTCCTGACCAATAGAATTCCAGGAAGACTGTGGCAGGGAAGCCTCTTTGGGAGGAAGTGTGGAGCTGGCCAGGTTTATTGCTGGCGTACTCAGGGAAGCTGGCCCGGGCACCCTGGGTTGGACAGCAGCGTGAGGAGAGCGGCGATCGAGACCTCTTCAAGCACTCCCATTCGGGCGCAGAGGTGCATTTTTAAAAACCGTCTCCACTCACACGAGTTAAAAGGCAGCACTTTCAATCAGGTCAGGCTTAGTTGGAGTGGCTTCTTTGCAAGCCGAAGGTCAAATTCTGCGTTAAGTAGCTAATTGTCAGTGTGGACTGTGGGCCTCCTGACTCCACCAGGAAATGTGTGGAGAGGACGGGGTCTACCCCTGGAAGGTGGCCTGTGCAGGATCCATCCACAGGCTTGTGACAAGGGCACAGGCTGAGGGCGACCCCATGTCACCCCTCCACGTCAGGGATCGGTCCTGTAACAGGAGCTCAGGCTGAAGTTTCCGGCACAGCCAAAGGCAGTAGGTTGAGTCGCAGGCAGAATTTCAGGGCAGTCCTCCACAGCAGGACCTGGGAAGTCCCACCCTCTGCGCGGCTCCTTCACGAGGACCTGGGGAGTCTCCAGCAGGCACGATAAGTTGTGCTGTAGGAGGGCGGAGCGGCGGCCTCTGGGAACTGAGATCAAACCCCAGCAACAGTCAGCAAGTAGGCGGGGAAGGCCGTCCTGCACCCCAGGACC
Organism: Glaucomys volans; assembly: GCA_020662805.1. Taxonomy (NCBI): domain Eukaryota; kingdom Metazoa; phylum Chordata; class Mammalia; order Rodentia; family Sciuridae; genus Glaucomys; species Glaucomys volans. The sequence goes on from JAJEJO010001881.1 coordinate 79,691, forward strand.
TGGGCTGTCCACAGCTGACGGTGTGAGCTGGGAACGGGGCTCGCCGGACACTTGGCTTTAGCCCGGAGGTCCCTGAGCAGAGAACCAGCTGCACCACGCTCAACTTCCTACCCGTGGAACCCACCCGCCAAGCCCTCAGCTGCTCATCACCTCCACAGCTGCCCTGGATGAAGACCCCAGGTGCCTTGCAGCCCGTGTGGCTAGAGTGGCTGCAGCTCAGAGCCCTGCTGCTCCGCCCTGTGCACAAGAGGCTCTTCCTCCTGTCCCGCCCACCAGGCTTGTTCCCACTTTGTCTTTGGATCCAAGATCTCCTGCCCTCCTCCGTGGCAACCTCCCGACTGCTCTGTCACTCACACTCTGAGCAGAGCGCTGGATGCTGCCTGGGGGAGCGCTGCTCTCAGCTGCACATTGCCTGGATCAGGCGGCGGCCCCACCCTCGTTCTCCCTTCCACACGGCCACAGGTTTCCTGTGCAGAACTGGGTGGTTCTGCTCCCAGGACCTTCCCCACAGCAGCACTGACGAGCACCTAGCGTGGGTCTCAGGAGATGCTCGGTGACGAAGCAAGAGTTGTTCACTGTGTGTCAGACTAGCAGTGGCCACACCCCCTCTGGTACCTTCCATCCCGAGCAGGAAGCAGAGCCAGGAGCAGGAGCTCCACAGGACCTCGAGGAGAGGAGGGTAGATCGTGTCCCATGAGGCCGTGAAGGAACGTGGTCCTTCAGCTGCCCTCCGAGGCCCCCTCCTCCCATTCCCTTCACCTATCAGAGTCCATTTCTTTGCAACCTACGTGGATCAAGAAGCATGGTGAAGACGGCTGGCATCGTCCCTACTGCAGCTGGGCTCCAGTCCCTGGCCTCTCTGGGGGAACTGAGTCTGCATTCACCAGTGTCTCCCTGTATCGTCCTGTGGTGTGACCAGGGTTCGCTGGCCTTGCAGCTCAAGTGGGAAGCACGCATCCTCCTCTGATCCCCCAGGGCTTCCTAAGTCGGCCACGTTTCTCAGTAAGTGCTCCCAGGTCTCACTGGCTGGACCCCAGGCTGGAGCCTGTGTGCCGAGAGGTTCCTGGTGCAAATTTGGTGACTTCCACACACTGGGCTGCTCTAGCTTCCAACAGCAGCTTGTTTTGTGTATAAGGCTGTGTTTCTATGGGATTTGCTTATTTTATAAGATGCCAACTCATTGCTTACGTGTCTCATGCTCTCTCTCACCTCTGAGGTCTCAGGGTATCTGTGTCATCTAACGTCAGTGATGCCTATGTTTCCTCTCCTTTCCCCCTCAGTCTCCACCCCAATCTTGCTAATCTCTGCAAATATTTACTTTTGGTCATCTTAACTTTCTCTATTTTTCATGGGTTCTATTTTAATCAATTTCTCCTTTTTATTATTTTCTTCTTTCTACAAATTTACATTTCATTTATTTTGCTTTTGTAAGTTTCTTAAAATAGATCATTGGGTTTAAATATTTCTTAATTTTAGTGTAAATATCCAGAACAATAGATTTCCCTATAATCACGGTGTTAGATGCATCCCACAAACTTGAATATGGCATATCTTCATTACCATTCAGCTCAGAACATTTCAGAGTTCTCTTGTGATGTCTTCTGTGACCCATTTCTAATTTAGAAGCATGCTGTAACACTTGGGCCTGGGGTCTAATCCCTCCTCTGGAACTAGCTGCCGTTCTTGGTCATCCTTTGGTGGTGGGGAGTGGAGACCCTTTCACTGTCCAGACACAGTGTGGCTGGCTGTGCACAGTGTTTCAGAGGTATGGGTTGGGAAGTGTGGCTGCCAGGGTGGTTCAGTCCTGATGTCTTCAGTGACTCTAGCATGGACGTCCTTCTCTTCCTGAGAGGGGCGTTTGCTGGGCAGCCAAGCCCTCTGGTTAGGGGTTTCCTCAAGAGCCTTGCAGCCTCCTCCTTCTGGGTGTCCCTCCTGGTCTCTGGTCATTGTTCTCCTCCTGGAGTCCCCTTTTCCACATGCACACATGGCTGTGGCTGGTCCTGCCCTCGTGTGTTAGTTATGTAGACGGCACCTCTTTTCCTACCCCTTCACTTTCAACTTGTTTGTCTCTTTAGTAAAGTACGACTCTTGCAGCAGAAAAGGTTCAGTATTGTTTTTAACCCAGAGTGACAATCCCTGCCCTTCAGCCGCAGGGGTTAACCCATTTGCACTTAGTGTAATTACATATATGTTTGGATTTAAGTCTACCTTTTTCTTTTGTTTTCTAATTATTCCGTGTGTGTGTGTGTGTGTGTGTGTGTGTGTGTGTGTGTGTGTTTCTGTTCTTCCTTTTTGGCCTTCTTTTTGGTTAATAAAATCTTTTCGAATTGTATTTTATTGTAACATATTGGCTTTTTACTATACTTCTTTTTTTTCTGGTGCTGGGGATTGAGCTCAGGACCTCTTGCGTGCTAGGCAAGCGCTCTACCTTGGAGCTACATCCCCAGCCCTCTTTTCATTAACTCTCAGTGGTTGTTCCAAGAACCCCATGTGCATCCTTACCGTTGTGCCACCTTACCTGCGCTGTACAAGTTGTGCGTGGCGCACACTCATTCATGCCCCTCTGTGTCCTGTGGTCACCTATGCCACATCTCTGTATCTCAGACCCATGACACAGTGTTAGAATTTTGGTTTAAAATAGGTATGTGTTTCATAAAAATTATGAATGCAAGAAAAATTAGTCTTTTATTATACTATTCCATTTTTCTAGATTTGTTGAATGACCCAGCCCAGCAATTCTCTTGGAAAATAACAATTGTAATAACAACACCAGCGATGGCGGGTCTGGAGGGAAAAGAAGGTCCATGGAGAAGATGGTGAGAAGTGTCGATCCCCTTCTCCTCTCACTCAGTCCTAGGTGACGGCTGTCGCGTCGAGTCACCTCAGATGGAGAAGTGTGAGGTAGAAAGGACGATGGAAATCAAGGTGACAGGGGGAGAGACAGCGTTGGTGAGAGAAGCAGCCCATGGCAGGAGGACACAGAGACAGACCTCGCAGCTCCCAGTCCAGCCCAGGAACCACGTCAGGCAGCAACACGAGACCATCGTATTTTTACTTCTCCATGATATGTAAATGACTCCATGTGGCTACTAACCGTGCTGTTGTTGAATTCTGAGAAATCCCCTTCCTGGGATGTGATGTTTGCATGACAACACTGTCAGCCCTGCCAGATTGCTTCTCTATTTTGGTTCAGCTTTTATCTGCGTCTGGTCTATGCCATCCACTCCCAGATTCCAAGTGATTGCTTTTATGTAATTTTTGTGTTAGCAAGAAATGACATGGTGCTGAGAAATGTGAGCAATGTGTCACCTCCCGGTGCTCCCCAGTGCCCAAGAGAGTCAGAGGTGAGCCTCCGCGGACGGAGTGCCTTCTTCCGGGTGCCTGTCCGTCTGTGATGGCCTCCTGAGCCCGTACTGCACTGGCACAGCCTCAGCCCTATGCCCAGGTCTTCCTCCTCCATGCTCAGGAGCCTTTGCAGGACCAACCGAGGTGGCGAAGGCTGTGAGACACGCCCCACCTGACACTCCGCCTCGACCGATGGCCACCACAGCGAACTCTCCTGCCTCCCCAAGACGCTGGGCTCTACTCCTGCGTCTGGACACTGTCCATCGCCACAGGGCTCCGTGGCTTGTGATTTCCCTACGTCTTCGTGGTTTCGATGACTTCTGATAGAGACAGCCCCACTCCCTCCAGGTCCGCAGCTACCACGCAGGAGCAGCAGTGGCCCCTCAGGAGAGCGGAATAGGGATCTGACCACCCACAAGGTGGTGTCACCTCAATGGCTAACTTATGTGTCAACTGGCAAGGCACAGAACCCAGGTGTTTGGCCAATTGCTACTCTAGCTGTTACTGTGAAGGTCTGTCTTAGGTGTGATTGACATTGAATCAGCAGACTTGGGTCAAGTAACGTGTACCACATGATGTGCGTGGACCCCCCTCAGGTGAGCGAGCCTTAGTGCAGAAAGACAACCCCCTCCTTCAGGCTGCCTCTGGGCTCTGGCTGCAACCTCAGCCTCCCTGGGTGTCCTGCCTACTGGCCCACCCAGTTGACTTTTGGCTTGCTCTCTGGCATGCTTTCTGATGGGCACAGGTGGTCAGGGCTTGTGTCATAGCTGTTGACATCAAAGCTGGCTTCATTCTACACTGGTTGAGTCCTTGCCAGGTACTTGAGCAGTATGTGGACGTATTAGTCAGGGTTCTCTAGAGGAGCAGAGTCAGCAGGAAGTGTGATTATAAAAGGGGATTCATTAGATTAGCTTACACGACCAGAAGCTGGATGGTTGACAATGGCCGTCTGCAGCTGGAGGGCTGGAGGAACCAGCAGCTGTGCTGTCCAAGAGGCAGAAGCCCCAGAACACGAAGGATCAACAGTGCTACCCTAGTCGGAGACCAAGGCTTCTGGAAACTCCCTGGAGAATCACTGGCAGAGTCCACTTTGGAAGAGTGAAGAAGGGAGAGTTTGATATCCTCAGATGATCACCCAAGAACCGGTTCAAGAAGAGCCGAGCTTGCATCTGCTTCTGCTTCCTTGTTCTTCCAGCTTTCATTCCATCCTATGGGCGGTGCCCACATTAGGGAGGGTCTCCACTTCAGTTCCCCATCCCACATGCCAATCATTCCTAGACAGGCCCTCTTGGACACACCCAGAAGTTTCTTAATCATTGGCATCTCTTAATCCAATCAAGTTGACAATTCAAATTAACCATTACAGTGGAGAAGTCCTTCTCAGACCATTTTCTGGAATGACAGAGATGGTTCCTTTACCATCACATCAACAGAGAAGCATTGTTGAGTTGAGGGTCCCAGGGAGGGTCTTAAGACACCTCTTGCCCTAAGCAAGACCATGTCTGAGCACCCCGTGAAACCATTTTAAAGACTCTGCCAGAGGTGATCTTGGGTAATATAGAGACACTGAGTCCAGTAAGGACTAATGTGGCCCCCAGATTGACATGAACTAAGTCACTGGAGGATGTATTAGATAGTCATACTGTGTAACAAACATCCCCACATGCAGGGACTGCACTTTTTATTATTCCCAAGTCTGTGGGCTCACTGAGCTTTTCCAGTCAGCTGCTGGGTGACTGGGGCCATGTCTAAAATATTCACTCCCATGTCAACAGTTGGTGCAGGTTGTCCCTGGTGTCAGTGGGGACCCATGTCTTGCCATTCTCAGGTCATCCTGGCCTTCTTCCTATGGAGGCAGAAAGGGTCCCAGTAGCAAGACAGGGAACCCCTGGGTCCAAGCACTATCCAAGCCTGCTGGAGTCACCACACACCAGCTGTACCCCGTGACTAAAGCCAGCCACACTTGCCAGGCCAGATGCAAGGTGGGAAAAGCCATCAGCACACCTTGGTGGGAGCAGTGAAGTCACATTCAAAGAGGGTTCAAACTGGAGCAGGAAGGGCTTTCCCTGAGTCTCTGTTACCCAGAGGTAGGGGTGGTGGGATGGTGGGCACACGCCAACCACCTCTCTGAGAAGTGTGTCAGAAGAAATGGTAGACAGCGAGCAGAACTCACAAGGGTCAATGGTTTTTAACTTGGATAAAAAGTGAGGCAGAGAAATGTTGGGGAAAAGTCAGTGCTGTGTTAGGAGACCCAGAAACTTTGGGAAAAGAAGGTGTCACAAGGAAAGCAGGTCATCAGAGGTTGGAAGGAATGTCTCTAGGTGACTATCAGATGTCACCAGGTGCACATGTCCCCAGGCCACGGGATCTGATGGGAAGGAGCCAAGACCTCCTCTGGCTCTTTGGCTGTGAATTTTAAATAAGTCAGGTGGCATGGACTGCCGCTTTGTGCCTGATGGGTTCTTCATCAGGCAGTCACAGCCTGCAGGCTGCAAGACGGAGGCTGGCTCCTGCAGGTGCGTTGGGGGCGTGGGTGCCAACCCAGGCTCCCTTGTCATTTCTGTTCCCCTTTATCAGACTTTGGCCCTGAAGTTGCCTCCAGCCCCACAGTAAACTTTGTGGGTTGTTGAGTGACCTTCCTGTCCAGGGCTTGGCAGGCATAGCTGTCCATGAGCTGTAAGAAGATGGGGTACTGTCTCCTTGGCCTCAGCCAGACCCCAAGTTGCCTGTGAGTGACTGGCCAGAGGAATGAGGCCCAGACTGGTGTGGTTCTCAGGAGGCTAAGCTGACACAAATAGTCTTTGACTTCCAGAGCTCAAGATCCTGGTCACCCTGGACTTGGCCTCAGAACACAGGGATGGTGGGGAGACCCAGGCCTGAGTTCTGCTTCCCCAGCAGCAGCCTCAGCACCACCTTGGAGATCTGTCTCTGCCTCTCCAGCTTCAGCTTCCAGATCTGTCTGGACTGTGCCCGGATCTGCTTGACTCCAACAGCGGGAACTTTGGGGAACACCTCCTGTCTAAACCATTACAACAACCTAAGCCATGGTGGGGCTGGAGCCAGAATTCCAGATGGACTGCGAGTTCCCCGCTCTCAGAAGTCTTGTCCGAGGGACGCTCCAGTTCCAGGGCCACTCTGAAAACCAGCAAGAAGGCCGGAGCCACGAGCCATGAGCCCAACCGGCCCTCAGCTCAGTGCCCAAGGACGACAGCAGCCCGGCGGTGCTGAGTTCCTGACCACTTGCCAAACACCATCTTTTGAGACTGGATGATTATAAATCTTATGCCTTAGAAAACGATCCTGGTCCCCTGAGAGGACAGAGGAGGCAGTGCTCGCGGCCCGTCTCTGCTCCCAAGCTTCACACGGAATGAGAGTCTGTTGTTTATAAGCCAAAAGGCAAAGAGGAAAAGAGAAAGGCATGCCGTGTGCCTTCCAATCACCTCGGAGGCGAGGGCCGGGCTGAGCCTGTGCTCTGATGCCGCTCTTCCCACACAGGCTTTCTGTGTCCTCCGTTCCCATTGCTTGGTTTTCCCTGGAAGGTGGTGACCAGGTTCTGGCCTGGCCCAGTCCACATAGCACCGTCCTGCTGAGCTGCTGAGCTGGGTGGCTGATCCTCTGCCAAGACTGCAGGGTGGCACCCCATGGACTGGGGGCTTCAGTGACAGGCATCCACCATCTCCCAGTTCTGCAGGCTGGACGGCCGGGGTCAGCGTTGCAGGGCTGGCCACAGAGGGCTCTGTCTGGCTTGGAGGGGACCGACTCCTGTCCGCACGGTGCTCTCACTGTGCGTGTGTCTGTGTCCCAACCACGGGACCAGTGTGACCCCCTCTTAACTCATTACTGCTGCAACCAGCTGCTTCAGATCAGGGCCTGGGGTTGAGTGTCCATCACCTTCTGGGGGACACAGTTCAACCGTGGAGAGGTTATCCTGGAAATCACCAAAAAGTGGACATCATCGATTCGGGGCTGGACCCATCGCTCCGGTGCTTTTATTTTCACCAAACCTGTGCTCGCAGACAAGAACACACTTGGCGGGTTTCCTCGGCATGTGTGTGAGTGTGCGGGGTGCGTGCCCCAGGGCAGGCGAGGGGGCACTCAACACAGGGGCCTGGGAGGGAACCCTCTCGGCCACGCGCACTCCCGGGGGCGGGAAGAGCGGCCGAGGCAGCCCTGGTTCTGCTAGTGTTGCTCTTGAGCTGCCCTCCAAGGAGATTCCGAGGACAGGGATCTGGACAGCTCTCCCTGAGGGTGCTGAAATGCTGCTGCTTCCGGGAGGGTTTGAGGGTCAGGAAGGTCCCCCACCGGATGGCGCACATACAGGGACGCATTACTCACCACAGGACTGCAGCCTCCATTGCGTGGACGCTGCAGGAAAGACTTGGGGCCAGGCCTCCCTCTCTGCAATGACGCTGCCTGCCTGGCCACAGGGACCCATCCGCCCACCGGCCAGACACGACCCACCCAGCAGTGCTCCGTGCTGGTCAGTCTGCCCAGCAGGACGTGACTGACTACTTCGATCCCAGGGGAGACACTTCCAACTGTCAGAAGGCAAACTTGAGTCTATAAATTGTGAAAAACAAACCACAGTGCTATCGGAATTTTTTTGACAATATAAAATACAAATGTATCATCAAGAAAGAGAATGAATGGGTGGGGAGGTGGCTCAGTGGTGGTGTTTGCTTGGCATGAGTGAGGCCTTGGGTTCCATCCCCAGCCCACAAATAAAGGAAAAGTGGGGGCTGGACATTGCTGCCCAGCCCACTCCCCACTCTGAGAGCCCAGGCTCCCTGCTTCTGGGTTCAACTTACACTGTGACGGCTGCCCCACCACTCGCGGCCCCAGGCTTTGTGCACACGGTGAGGGTGCTGCCCTGCAGCCCTCCAGGACAGTCCAGCTCCGACTCTCATCTCGGTCCACCCCTGCACCCAGGGGAGCTGCAGGGACTGCTCGTGGTCACCTTCCCTCCACTGTGCGACCAGACCAGACCAACAAGCAGGACAGGCCCGTCCCAGCAACAGGGGTGGCAGTCACCCAGCAACATCTTCCGAGGAGAGTCTGGATCGAAGGGGCGAAAGCGGAAGAAATGCCAGAGACCTCAGAGCAGAAGCAGGGTGGGGGCTCGCGTGAACTCTAACCGACACGGAGGTAAAGCTGGAGGCCATGAAAGAGGGGTTCTGGGGAAGCCCCGGCCTTGCACAGAGGCCACTGCGACCTCAGGCAGAAGACCTCCTGCCTGGCCGTCTGCGTCGCCCAGGGTGTGCTCCTGCCACGGACCGGGGCCACGTACTGCTGACTCAGGGATCTCAAGCGTCCTGGTGGTGTTTACCTTTAAGACACTCAGCCAGCCTCCACCTCGGCAGGCAGCCCAGTTCCCTGGCGTGTGTTCCCCTTGCCAGGCTTGCTGTCCTCAGACGGGCATCTGTGTCCTGTGGAGAATCTGCCTTCTCCTCTGTGTGACAGGAGATGCCCCAGCCACTGGTTCCCACCCTTTCTATACAGAACCACGAAGAAGTCAGGGGGACCCCCCTCTACCCATAGAAATCAGCAGGGGGTGCTGCTGACCCTGGCCGTCATACGTGGGTCCCAGCCCATGGGTCCTCTCTCCCCTTCTCTCTTTTTTTTTTTTTTGGTGCTGGGGATTAAACCCAGGGCCTTGTGCATGCAAGGCAAGGCGAGCACTCTACCACTGAGCTATAGCCACAGCCCCTCTCTCTCTCTTTTTTTTTTTTTTTTAAACCAGGGATTGAACCCAGGGGCACTCAATCATTGAGCCACATCCCCAGCCCTATTTTGTATTTTATTTAGAGACAGGGTCTCACTGAGTTGCTTAGGGCCTCTCGAGTTTCTGAGGCTGGCTTTGAACTCGCGATCCTCCTGACTCAGCCTCCCAAGTTGCTTGGATTACAGGGGTGCGCCACCACGCCCGGCTCCTCTCTCTTCTTTATACCCTTCTGCAGCTGCGAGGTTGGAACTCACCTGCGGGTTTACTTTTTAAAATCGTAAGATTCCAAGTGAGATAAGGTTTAGGGCTCATCTCTCACTCAGCCTGATCAATCGAGTGCTGAATATCTCTGCAGTCCACGCTGGGCTGTGCCTGGTCTGGGAAATGCTGTCTTCCCTGGGGGCCTGGGCCGGTGACCTTCCTTTCACGCCTGTGCCACAGACACTGACTGGGCTGGGCTGCTAACCTGACGAGGTCTAGGCCCATGTCTGGCCTGGGAATGCCACTGCTGACCTGCAGATCGCAGGATGCCATTCTTAAAGGGGCCAACTGTGGCCTTACATGGCAAAGATCTAGGCCACTCCAAGTGACAGTGGGCACTAGAAGTGACTGCACTGTCTCAGCTGAAGTGCAGCCCAGTGGTCTCTGCCTCTGCTGCCCACTGCCATTTTCTGGGAGCAGTGGCATTTTTGGGGGGCCAGGTAGCTCCCAGGGGAGTGGGCGGGGCTCCGCATGGGCAGAGCCTGCAGCCTCTCTTGCCTCTCTCTGCCTGCCGGGGTTCTGGCAAATTGCGCTCCTACAGAAAATCACTTGAATGATCACGTTCTCGGCTTTTCCAAGTGTGGTAGCTGGCAAGTACGGCTCTCGACGCACAGGTGAGGACACCTGGAGCTCAGGACTTGGGCCCCTCAGGAGCCCCGTGTGAGGTCATGTGACACGTTGCAGGGTTCCTGGTGATCCTGCTGACTGGACTCCTTGGAAGACGAGAACTGCCCAGAGAGCATGCTGTCCTCTGCCCCAGCTGGGGGCGGAGCCTGGACCTGTCAGAGACATTCGCGCTGCTCCGTTCCCAGGTTCCATCCAGCCCCTGTAGGCCAGGGGAGGCTGCCGAGTGACCGGCCCGCACCCTGCCTGGCTCTGAGTGGGCACTGCCACCTCCAGGGTGTGTGCTGACATTGGCAACTTGGCCAGGTGTGGCATGTCCTCATTCAGTCACTTCGACAGCTTCTCTGTCCCCTGGAGATGGTGCTGCCATCAATGGTCGACTCTCGTTGACAAATCTGGCCCAGGGGACGCTCTGTGAGAGGGGAATCCAGTCTGTCTCCAGCCAGGCTTCACGCACCGGCTGACGCTCTGACGATATGTCAAACCTGTCGCCTTCAGCAGAGCAGCACCAACCGTGCTTCCTTCCAACACCTCGCCTTGCTGCAGTTAGTGTTCATCCCCCCGAACGCGGACACGGCAGGACGACGTAGCAGCCACTCGGGTGCGGACAGCCAGGCTGATCTGCTGCTGAACCAAGGACAGAGGGACAGGCCCACACACTCAGAGGTGCGGAGTCAGTGGGGATGGGGCTCGCCAGGGAGAACCTGTGGATGATCTGCCTCCAGTTTCAAAGGCTCTTGTTTTGAAACGTGCAAAGCGAGCGCCCAGAGAAGACGGTGGTTTTCTTGAGAGCACAGGGTGGGCCTTGCCCCCGCAGCAGGGCTGCCAGACAAATGCAGGGCGCACTGTGAAATCCGAATTGCAGATGAGCCACAAGTGAGTTTTAAGTGTCAGCATGAGTATGTCCCAGCTAATATTTGGGTGGACTTATACTAACACCATTTATCACCGACCTGAAGGGCAAATTTGACCGAGGGTCCTGTGCTCTTTTTCATTTAGCTGAAGGAGTGACTGGGGACTTGCCCATTTGGGTGTCCACCTAGTTTACTGTCCTTGCCCCTGGCCTGCATTGTTCAACAGGCTCAGCTTCCAGCGCTTCCTCCCAAAAATGGAAGGAAGACGTGTATACACCCAGATCGGTTTTCAAAGCAATTCCAAGCAAATCAGTTGTCAAATAGGAGGTGCAAGCCAGAGACCCAATTCTTTAAAAGTTTTTACACTTTATTAATATTCTCGAAAAATTCTCATAATCCCCGCAGATGAAGTCATTGCAGAATCTTGGCTCCTTGGCTGTCATCCAATCTCCAGCTCACTGTCGCCAGCCCCCACTGGCCGTCGCAGTCCCCCGACCTTCTCCATTCTCCAAGGAGCTTGCGCTCCTTTCGCTGTTTTCTTCAGGTCCTTTCTTTTCCTGCAGGCGCGTCTTGCCAGGCTGTGTTTGGGTTCATTTTTCTTTGCATAATCCAATGAATCATAGACCGTGCCGAAGCCAGTTGTCTTGCCACCTCCAAAATGGGTTCTGAATCCAAACGCAAAGATGACGCTGGAGTGGTCCTGTACATTTTGGCTAATTTTTCTCGAATTTCTGCCTTAGGTACTGTTGCTTTCCCAGGGTGGAGAATTATCAACGACCATTTGTTTCCTCTGAAGTGGTTGGTTGGTCATGAACTTCCTGGTCCGGATAGTTACTGTGTCACTCACAGACCCCCGGGGCGGGGAGGAAAAGAGCAGAGACCCATTTTCGAGGGGGAAGTCATCCAAAGGGGTCCAGACTGTTGGGCCACCTGGGGCTGGAAGCTGCGGAACCCTGCGCCTCTGTGCCTGAGGGTGGAGCAAGTATTCTCCTCCCGCCACCTTCTAGAGCTGGCTAGTCAGCGAGCAGGACGGGTCAACAGCTGTGGGGGACCAAGGACCTCCAGGCCAAAGGGCTCATGTTAAGGGATTGGGAATAAGTCAGACGCTTGGCTCAGCAGGGAACCTTGGCTTCTGGAGGGGAGGGAAGGCCTTCTAGAACACGGATGGAGAGCCGGAGAGGTGGCGGCGGGGTGAGCATGATGGGGAAGCACAGGAGAGCGCTGTCTGCCCGTGCACAGCCCGCCCAGCCCCACAACCAGGGAGAGCGTGCTGCCCTGTCACATGCCCTATCACACTCGCACTGCGGGCATTGAGAGGGCTCTGCTCAATCCTCGGAGGTCTGTGGGCATCGGTCTGGCTGTCAGGACCTGGCACCTGGCAGCAGGGGACCCTGCAAACTCCAGCTCATGGCAGAGCCATGGGTCCAGGGTGCAGCATCCTGGAAGACTGGGGGTGACGGGCAGTATCCTTGAGAGCAGAGCGGGCATCCAGCAGGACTGGACCTGCTGTCCCCAGGCCAAGCACTGCGGAGGGCTCCCAGCCTGCCTCGCACACAGTAGGTGCTCAGAGGTGGTGGAGGCCTGTGGTCACTGGTGTGCACGCAACAGGCACAGAAATCCAGCCAAACCTGAGCACAGACTCGGGCCTGTGTAGGAGGCAGGTGCGTTTTTCCTGTGATTTCTAAACTATAGAGAGAAAATGTCAGAATTGGGCCCAATTCCCACCTGGCGCCTCTCTCAGGGGTAGGTTGGATTCAGTAGGCCGTTTTTTAAGCCTCATCATGAAGCTTCTATAGTTAGGTATTATTCATCAAGATGTAGAATTAGCCAAAATTTCAGTAAATTCTTCTTTATTTTTTCCCACAAGGCGTCATGATTGTTGGTTTGGAACATTCAGATGCAAATGACGGATGCGGCGTGTTCCCACCTACGGCCCAGCAGCTGCAGAGACCCGCCCTGGCCTGGGCTCACTAAGGGAACTGTCTGGGGGCGGCCGGCTGGCATGACGCATGCTGGCTGGTCAGGGGAGAGGAGGAACACCCTCTGCCTTTCTGACCTGAGCACCAAGGGACAGCTGTCCCACCCAGCTGGCAGAGTGGAGGCAAGGAGGCTCTCAGAGCTGCCCCACGGCCCCTGGGGGCCTTGCAGAGTGTGTGAACTCCCAGCAAGTCTGTGCATTTCCTTCTGAGGGAAGTGGAAGTGTCGAGGAAGACGGGGTGCAGACTCTGCAGAGGCCAGACGCTCCAGCTGGCCTCCCAGGACCGCAGCCCAGCCTGCAGCCGTCTGCTCCCCCAGCCGGCTCCCGCTGCCATCCTTCTTCCCAGCAGCCCCCTCTGCCTTGCCGCCAGGGCGGTCCACTTGGGACTCCCTCCAGCCTGCAGCCCACTGGCCACCTGTTCCTCCCATGGGGTGTTCCACACACATGTCCCCCCTCTCGGCTCTGGAGTGCCCACCTGGGGAGGATGAGCTCCTGGGCCTCAGACCTTTGAGATGAGCTGGAGTAGGGAGCGACTCCCTGTGGGGTGGTGCCGGCGGGAACTGGGAGGAGTGCTGGCCTGGAGCTCACCCGCCTCGCCCCGGCTCTGCCCACCTACGCAGGGCGGGCTGCACAGGGTGGGCAGGTCTGTGCCTGCCCGCGGTCGGGATGGTAGCTGCCTGGCACCGTCCTTCCTGCCTTTCCTGGCCTCTCTCCTTGTAGATTCCTTGCGTTCGCTCCTCTGGTGGACAGACTCCCTCCCCTCTTCTGCTGGCCATGTCTCCTGGAACCAGCCTCCGCACGTCCCCCGCCACATTCTGGGCACCCAGTCAGGGGCAAAGCCTGGCAAAGCCACAGCCGCAGAGGGAGGGCCGAGAGACAGGGCCGCTCTGCCAACTGCTCAGCAGATGCTGTGGAGGCCCTTCTCCCAACAAGCCAGGCGGAGGGGCTGAGCCAGGGAAGGGCGACAGCCTCCAGGGCCAGAGGAAGTCTGCACCCCACCCCCGTGGCCTCTCAATGGTACTTAACAAGACTTTTGTGTTGGTGGGAACAAGTGGAGCATTCTGGAGCTAACCAGAAGCTTCCATTACACTCTGAACCCTTGGAAAGCAGGGAAGGGTGCTGTGGTCCTTCCGAGATGGGAGCGCTCTGCCTGACTGGGCAGGGTGCTCTCAAGCAGGACTGTGGGATGTACCACCATGTCCCTCAGGGGACAAGCCGTTGGGAGCCCTCCAAGGAAAGAGCTCTCCATGATGTGTGGGCATGACCGGGGTGGAGAGCAGCAGAGGTGGGGACAGGAGCGAGCCCTCAGGAGGGCAGAGGACTGTGGATGCCACCCTCCTGGCTCCCAGGCCACCTGCTGACCTGGGGACTTCATGGGAGGGACTCAGCTGCTGGTGTGTGGTATGGCCAACAACCAAGGTATTCACCTGGAATGTCATAGAAAAGGGACAGGGACCCCAGGGGTGCAGGTGCCACCTCGTCACGTCTCTCTTTCTGCTGACTGATCTCTGTAGTTAGAGGACCCCACTGGGAGTCCTCTGGGATCCCCACTGTGAGACTCAGGGTGCAGGAGAGGCTGCAGGTGTGGGACCAGCCCCGAGGGCAGCAGCAGACGGCGTCACCTGCCCGCCTCCCTGGTGGTGCTTCTAAGGAGACCAGGCTGAGTGCGCGAGGGCCTTCTCGGCCCTCCTCGGCAGGGCCTGTGCATGACCCCCACCTCTGTGTCCCTGTGCCCCTGGTCGGCCCTGCCCAAGGACCTCAGGACCTCAGGACCTCACCATGGCGGGGCAGGCAGGTGGCTCTGAAGGACACAGGGGACGTGTCCAGCTGAGAGGGGGTGTGCCGGGGTGTCCAGCCTGTGTGTGAACCCACAGGTGTTTCCTGCCTGAGAGTCCAGAGGAGACGGCCTTGGCAGGCCAGGAAGGATGAGCTGTGTCTTACCACGATGCTCTGAAGATGCAAAGTCCTAGGAAGACTTGGCTCAAAGCCTGTTTGGAGAAAGGCAGGGCATAAACGCGTTTCAACAGAGGAAGGGATCCAGGGAGAGCTATGGACGATCCCTGCCACGTCACAGCCTGATGTGACAATGGCCCACGGTGTGAATCCGGATTCAGAGCAGAAATGTTTCCAGCAAGCAGCCGCGGTCTCTGCAGCCCGTGTGTCTCCTGTCCCCGAGTCAGGCCACACCACATCCCCCGAATCCCCACCTCCCACACAGCTGAAGGCCACCGATACAGGAGAGCAGCCCCCTGCCTTGTTATGGTGGGAGAGGGGACATAAGTGACACTGGTCCACAGTCCCACATCTGCTGCCAGCTAAGAGATGTCCCCTGGAGAACCAGCTGCCTGGAGGCACCAGCCTGGCCGGTCACCCCCACAGCCCCAGGGCTCCGTGCCCAGGGTAGAGGAGGATGGGAAGCTGAAAGGCATCAGCTCGCAGCTCGGTGGACAGACATGACCTCGTTTCTAGATTATTCCAGCATAAGGACAGGAGAGTCTATCACACTGTGGTCAAGAGGGAGTCCTGCACACGTTCCAGGAGAACTGGCTACACAGAGGTGAATCGGTCGGGTGACGATGGGGACAAACTGCCCACGCTGTTTTCAAGAAGACGGCTGCACTGGAGACAGGTCTAGTTCCCAAGTCGGGTCTCACCCACCATTCTGCACCCCAAATGCTGCCCAGCATGAAGAAGACCCCACAAAGGCACAGCCTCAGGAAAACACACGGGACGTGTGCAGAGCAGGGCTGTGCTGGGGGCAGCGTGCATGTAGGAAGGTCGTGGTTTTGGGGTTTCAAGCATGCAGCATGGACGAGCGATAGGGACAGAAGTAGGAGCTCTCCCTCCAACCCGCACAGATTTCCCCTCAATGTCTCTGAGTCCCAGTGTCTGTTTCTGAGTCCCAGCGTCTGTCCCTGACTAGGAAATTGGACTCAGTGTGCGCTTGGTGCAGACTCCTTTGATGCTGCTGTGAATCACCCTGAGACAACAGCAGCTTCTGCAGGTCCCAGGAACAAGTGCACGCATCCATGCGTACCGTTCCCAGGAAGCCGGTGACACCCTCCACAACCCGGAAGCGGTTGGTGTTTCCTAAGGAGCTGTGGGGGAACCCACCAACCACTCTTGGGGTTACTGTGACCCCGAGTTCCAGGCCGTGAGGCGTGTGGGCGGGACATGGTCAGCTGCAGTGTGCCTGGACTCCCCACCCACCTCTGGAGCCGAGGGCCCCCTTCTTTCTCTAGTCTTTAACTTGACTTCCTGCTCTTCGGTCCCCAGCCCCTGCCCCTGGCCACCTGACTGCTCAGGATGCAGGGTACTCGGGCAGCCGCCTCTCCTGGCAGCAACAGGACAGGGGCAGCTCTTGGCTGGGAGGCATCTTGGGCACCCCCAATGTGTCTGAGACTGGCCTGTGGGATCTGGAACCCTCTTCAGCATGTGGCTATTCCCACAGAACAGGGCCTGCCTGACCCCGGGAGTAGGCAGTGGGTACGAAGCAGGAAGGCGTGTCAGAGACCAAGCCAGCAGGGTGGTGCTGGTGTGGGGGGTCAGGGGACGATCCAAATTCAAAGTACCCAGGGGCCTTGCAGCCTGAGGAGCAGGGCTTCGTGTTGGGATGGTCTATGTGGGTGCTGGCCGGCCAATGGGTTTGCTGAGGGCTTTTTCCAGATTCTCTTCTTTGCTTCAGCGTTTCCTTCCAGTCAAATCTCTTTCCAAGAACCAAGAACTCCAAGAGGTGTCTTTAAGGGATCAGCTCTTTCTGGCCAAGTTGGGGGGAGCTGGGGTTGGTCTCAAGGAAAATGCTTCCGGAGACCACGTCATGGGCAGGGCTGGCCTCCTCCCATACTTGCTGCTCTTGGGCAGCCTTTCTCTGCAGATCCTGAGTCGGCGCCTCCCCATCCCAGCCTCCCTGGCTCACCTGCAGGCCTCCCCACCCCTCCATGCTTGGCCGGTGTCACACCTACCTCCTGAGGCTTCTCAGGATATTCTCTGCGAGTCTATCCTTCACCCCTGACCAAAGCAAGCCCAGACTTCTCCAAACCTCCCCAGCTCCTCTGGTCCACCAGGCTGCTCTCCACTCAGGGACCCCTCTGCTCTGGGTGCTGGCTCCCGCCCTCAGTCATGGCTGCCTGGCAGGCTTTGATTGGGTTCCTATCCATCTGAACATCTTCAGCATGAAGAGGTGCTGGGCGAGCATCATCTGAGTTCTGTTTAGGTTGGTGGAAAAGGTCTGCAGGCCTCGTCCAGACCAGCTCTCTGTAGGCGAGCTAACACCAGAGCCCGCGTTCCTGCAGGGGAGCCCGGGTGCTCCTTCCAAACTGCCGGGGCACCGTCTTGGGTCTGGATTGGGGTGCCTCTGACGTGCTTCAGGACTGGAAGTCACTCACCTCCGTCTGAAACTGAGACTCCGTCTTGAGGTGGCCCTCTTCTCCGAAGCAGATACCGTCTCAGACCCTCTTCTAGCGCCTCCTCCGTAATGTGGAGGTGAGAATGGCACTCACCTCAGAGTCGCTGAGCAGGCGCAATACTTCAGACGATGCGAGACACAGTAGGTGCTCATCCAACGTGACCATTATCATCACCATTATCATCACTGGGATTCCTTTTGACCCCGGGTTCCCTTCCTGTGGTGAACCGCCTGCCTAATCTTCCTAGTTCATTTCTTAAGGCCACTGAGACTTGACCAAGCGTCATCTAAGTGAGGAGGAGAGCGTGTGCCGTGAGAAGGCTGAAGGAGTCGTTCTCTGGTGCGCTCAAGGGAGGAAGTTTCGGGCGGTCAGGTCTTTGAGACCGCCAAGCCTGGGGGCCCAGAAGAGCTCCGGGGTCCCGAGGACACCAGAACACAGCGCCCTCTGTTCACAAGGTTCAAGAGCGCGGCCCTTTTGTGCTTGGACTTCCCGGGGACCCTCTGTGCTGTGAATGGTCTCCTTGCTCCAGATGCTGCCGTGAGAGGCCGTCCTGTCTTCCGGCTTCCTGTCGGGGGCAGCGGCCGGGGAGTTTGAGGCTGTGTTGGCACCAGCTGCCGCTCTGGACCCAGCGAGACAGTGAGAGGATCGCCCTTCGGTGGACAATTACCATTTGTCCAGCACACCCGGCCCCGGGGCTGTGCAGAGCCGCACAGGCTGGGTTCAGACAAGGAGCGCAGTCTTGCTGGGGACTCGTTGAGTCACTGCTCGGGGTTCTGCCTGGGGTTTGTACTTGAAGACAGAAAGGGAAGTGTCTGTGAAGGGACAAAGTCCTTGACACAGGGACTTGATCACCATTTCTTTCCTGCTCTGGATCTCCAAGTCCTGGAGCACGTTTGTGAAGCAGCTCAGACGGCCAGTGGTGGCCCTCCCAGGGCCCAGGGGTGGACGGCCAGGGAAGCCCAGGAGCCTACAGAGAACTCAGGAGACTGACGACATGGAATTCCTTTTCCTTTTTTAACAAAATCGTCGTTTTTGCGTGTGGTTAACCCTTGTTTTCTCCGTGTGGGGTTCAGTACGAAGGAAAAGAATATGTTTGAGATCCTGATTTTCTCAGCCACACCAGTGCTAATCCGTGGTGACGTAGTGGCCCCAAAATAGCACAGCCTGGGCCTGGAGCCAAATTCCCAGCTGGAATGGGGGACAGTGAGAGGAGACGGGGATGGCCCAGCTCCCTCAGGGCCGTGCAGCCGCAGGGCCAGGCTCTGCCGCAGTCCCGGGCTCCTCTCTAGTCACTGCGGGGCTGCGGGACGGCTCGGGCCAGCCTTGCTTCTCTGCAGGCTGCAAGGTGGGAAGGGGCAGGGACGGGGAGGAGCTGAGGCCTACGCGTGTGGCTTTGGCCCTCCTGTGACAAGCTCCCAAGGCATCTGGTTTGGACCCCAGGCCTGGGCACCTGAGCACAGGGAAACCTGGGTCTTTGGAGTCGGGGGTGGATATGACCTGGAAGGGAGGACTGACGGACAGTGTGTAATTCACCCCCGCTCCGGTGGGAATGCTGGCATGGGTGATGAGGGTGCGATCCCTGCGGAAGACGCCATCTGTGGCTGAGCTGGCACCCTGAAACCTGAGCGGCGGTGGCGGGAGCTGGAGAGACTCTGAGAGAACTGTTCGCAAGCCAGGCAGAGGGTCGGGGCTGGGGAGCAGGCCTTCCGTGCACAACTGCCCACTCCCCAAGGCACTGGGCCAGGGGCAGAGGGACGGGATGGGCCTGCGTCTTCCCCAGACCCCACGGGGCCTATGGAAGTTTCTTCCACTCTGGGCCTGAAGTGCCAGGACTGGGGAGGGGTCCTGATTTGCCTCGTAAAATGGGGGTGACCTGCCTTTTCACAGGACTGCAGGGGGGCTCCCGTGAGATGCTGTGTGGAACGAGCAAGGCTCCTTCTGTCTCAAACAGAAAGGCGCATGCATGCAGGCAAATGGGCCTCACATGAGGCCACGGAGGACCTCACCATGCTAATTGGAGAGGCGTGCTGCTGTGCCCGCCCAGGGGGCAATTAAAATGCAATTTAATTACTTCAGGAGCTCCTGGTCCCGGGGCACCAGTGCTGCCAGGAGTCTGCATTGCTTACCTCTCTGCCTGGGGTCTCCTTTCCTTCCCTGGAGACGAACCCCCTCCACACCTTAGAGGCCACAGTTCCCAACTTCCCTGCTCAACGGCTTTGACAGATCTCAGGGAAGACGCTGGCCGCCCCCGGGGGATCAGGTGACCGGCCAAATCGTGGAGAGAGAGGTCTAGGAGGTGGGCAGAGCGGGGAGTGGCGGGTCCCAGAAGGAGGGGGCTCCAGAGGCGTAGGCAGCCGGGTCTCATATGGGCACTTGCAGTGAGGAGACTCTGCGGGGGCAGCTGGGCGGGTGCCTGGGGTGGAGACCGGGGTATGGAGACCGTGTGCAGCCACCTCCCCTTTTGGTCCCAAGGAAACTGCCTGTCCCCTGCACATTTGGACTCCTGCTCTGAGCTGGGCTTGGTGCAAGGCTAGCGGGAATGCCCTAGGAGAGAACTGGGAAGAAACTCGTGCCCCGAGCCAGCCAGTGCTCAGAGGGACACTCCAACCTGAGCAAAGGTTAGAAGCTGGTCTTGAGGCTGAAGAATACCAGCTTGGTCAGCAAATGCACTACTCGGCGGCAGAGCAGTGGCCAGAGCAGGACACAGAGGACCCAGTCGGAGCTGTGGGGCAGCTGGACTCCCAAGCGGCTCATGACCAGCTGCTGCTGTCCTTGCGTCCTTCCCTTACCAGGAAAAAAGCAGTCTGCTTGCAAGTAGAGGGACGGGGTGATGGGCCACCGGCTGCAGGGCAGGCTAGGCCGGTACAGGACCTCGGCCACCCTGGGGCCTTGGGGCCAGGGCTGCTCCCCCCACAGACACTGGGGTCTGCCTTTCTCCTCCTTTCTTCCTCCAGCTGGGAACCGGCTCCTGGGTTTGCGTCCCCTGAGCCCAGAGCGACACAGGACCAGGTGCTTCTACATTTATTTGCCCTGCTGGGTGTTTGGCACTCCTGCCAATGAACCCTGTGCAGCTGAGCGAAGGGCAAGAGCGGGGCCATCTGACCATCTACCTTCTAAAATGGAGCAACCGCCACCAAGGAGCAAGAGCACTGAGCTAGAACCACGGTGGTGCTGACCCAGGGCCCACCTGTGTCCAGGAAGGTGCAGCAGTGTGCAGTCTGAAGACCCCGAGGGAGGACGGCCAGTGCCGGTTTCCCAGCTTCGGGCCACCATCGGTCTGTGGAGATCTGGTCGCATCCGCCTGCGGAAGACACTGTTCACCGCCTTGTGTGCACAGGTGAACAGTGAACCGCCATGGTGCCCACTGGGTTCCTGCCCTTTCGGCCTCAACAGACAACAGGAAATGGGGTTGGTGCCAAGGAGGGCAAAATGCTGTGACTTTGACACCCGCCCAGTAGGAAGGGGACCCAAGCAGGAACTGAGAATTCCAGGCAGCCTTTGCCCACCTGGGCGAAAAGCTGCCCACAGAAGACCCTCTGGGCCCTCCTGTGTGTGACTGTGGGACATGGAGGAACAGGGGACTGCAGGTGAAGGGGGCTGGGGGAGCAGCCAGCCTGGAAGGTCAAAGGGGGCAGAGAGGCACGCCCGGCCCTGGGGGGTGCCCTGGCGTGGCGACTCGCCCATGGGCCTGACTCCTCTGCTGCCCTGTCCTGCCCAGATGGTCCCGTTCCTGCTCTGTGACTCGGTTTGCCCCTCTGCAGCTCTGTCTGATGGCGACTCGCACCTCGTCTGAGGTTTCTGAGATCTCCAGAGGCGGACATCACAGACCACGCTGCAATTAGACTTTTCTGCATTTTCCTCAGTGGGTGCTTAAAAAGAGTATGCATGAATCTAAGAAGGATTTGTGAGTTCATCCCAAAATCAGGGTTGTCCATGCCGAAATATAAACTATAAGTGAGATTCAAATACATCTTGTTTTCAAAATTGAAATAGATACTGTGAAACTCGGAAGACATGGCAGATCGGCAGACAGGAGAAAGACACCCAGGCTCAGGCACTCGGGGAGAAAATTCTGAGACAGGGAATGCAAAGACAGAATGTGCTAGAACCACATCTCCAGAGAGCGGAGTGAAGGCTTCCATGGTCAGTTCATGGAAGTTCTGCTTCTGGACCCTGAGATCTGCTCTGGACCCCGCAGGGCTGGGACAAATGGATGGTCACATGCCACTGACCAAAAAAGTTACAACTTCCAAGTTAGGCCTGCAACTGAAAGGCGGATAAGCCCTCCCTCCTTTCCTGACAACTGTCTTTCCAAATGACCTGGCGTAGAAAGAAAACACAGGCATGACCTCCCACCGGCGGTGACTTCTTAGATGTGACACCAGAAGCAAAAGCGGCAGCCACACAGAGCTCAAGTGGACCTCTCCAAGGCCAGAACTGTCTGCTTCCGGACACCTCCTCCAAGGGAGAGGACAAGCCACAGAAGCAGAGAGAAGGTCTGCAACACAGGCTGGACTACCGCCTCGCATCCAGGGGACGAAAAGAACTTTCACACTGCAAGTGACAGTTCAGTGACAACTCAATTGTTTACATGGAGGAAGGATTGGAATGGGTGTTTCTACAAAGACCCGAAGGCAGCCCGAAAGGTCCTCCTCACCCGTGATCACTGAGGAAGCACAAAACAAAAGCATAGTGAGACACCAGCCCCTTCCGGCCGGTGGGTCCTGGTCAGTGACAGACGATGGCCGGCGTTGGCAGGGATACAGGGAAACTGAACCCTCGTCCACTGCAGCGGGAGCGTGCGGTCAGGTGGCCACCCAGGAGAAGAGTGGCAGTTCTTCAGAAGTCAACCGTAGAGTTACCGCGTGACCCAGGACTCCAGCCTGGTTGTACCTGAGAAAAGTGCAAACAGATACGTGCTCAAATCCAAGGAGGTCCACAGCAGCCTCACCCATGAGGCTAAGGGGGGAACGGCCCGACGCCAGCCCTCCATGGAGGGGGAACAGCGGCGGTGCAGCGACACCCTTCAGCAACGCCGGGGTGTGGGAGCAGGCCACCCCACCACGAGCCCTGAACCCCTTATGCTGAGGAAGGAGGCACCTGTCCTGGGAGTCCCTTTGGGTGGAACGTCTGGAACAGGCACATGCACAGGGACGCGGCTCCCAGTGAGGACCATGGAATGTTCTGGAACCAGTTATTACAGATGGGCAGCCTCTCGACTAAAACCACAGACCTGTGTGCTCCGAAAGGGTGAATGTGTGGCATGTGCAGGAAGCCTCAGCTCACAAATGCTCCCCAGGGCCAGTTCAGATTTAGAATCTGCACCCCACCCTCAAGCTGCCAACACTCAAGAGCATCCTCCCACCCACCTGTGTGAACCCCCTGCCCACTGGCCAGACTTCCCACACCCCACAAGCAGCTGACCCTGGCCCCCTGAGACCTGGAGGTGAGTGCACAGGCCACAGAGCTGCCCAGGACAACATCCCAGGTTTGACGTCCAGTGGGCCCTGAATATGGGCTCAGGGACATTTGGGTGGGCACACTGGCCCTCAGAGGAGGTGGTGGAGAGACTGGCCATGGGGTCCAGGTAAGTGGCTCTATGTCCACAGATGCCTTCCCTGGGCAGAGGGCACAGCTGGGGAAGGGCCCACAGCAGACAGGGCAAGGGGTATACGGCATATAGAAGGTAGCCATTCTCCAAGTTAGCCCAGAAATGCCAGAGACAGGGCAAACGTCATGTGAAGGAGCTGAAAGAGGGCAAAGCACCTCACACAGACCCTGGGGAGTGGAGCAGGTGCCAGACGGCAGGCCCGGGGCAGCAGCAGGGAGGAGGCAAGAGGAGCCGGGAACTCATGGGTGAGGCTGGACCTCTGCGTGGGAGCCTGGGCTCTGGCGTGGGGAGTGTGGCCCTGCTGGTCCCAGGGAACGCCCTTCCAGGACCCTGCCTCCTGCAGGAGAGCCCGCAAAGCCCTCAGCACCCCAGGTGAGCCAGGAACTGCTGGAAAGAACGAGATGGGTCCGAAGGAATGTGACTGCCCAGGCCACAGAGCCACAGGGCAGGCGAGGTGGAATCACCTGGGGGAGGGATCCAGGAGGAGATGAGCCACGTCCCCCCTCCAGGGACTGTCTTCTCACCTCCCTGCAGATCCTGAGAGAGTGGCATGGCTGCAACCTGCAGCCTGGCCCGGGGGGATGGCTGGGGAGGGAGAACCCCAGGACGGGAGGAAGACTCTGGCGGGACAACCCTCCTATGAAAGACAGCCGGCCCGTGTCTCCAGCTTAGCCCAGCTGTCTGGCTGACTGGAGGGGGCCCGCTAAGCCGGGGTGCAGCCAGAGGAGCAGCCTGGACTGCTGGGCCCTGGGTGTGGGCGCCTGCACCCTCTGCCGCCCTGCCCTTGTCCTGTGGGTGTGGCGTCCACTGATGCTGGTGACTCAGGGTCACGGGAGCTTCTGACCAGCCTCGGGTTGGATTTCAGCCCAGCCCTGTAAGCTGGGTCTCTCGGGCTGGGGCGTAGCTCTGCAGCACAGCACTCGCCTGGCGTGTGTGTGGCCCTGGGTTCAAGAAAGTAGGACTTCCAGGGGGTTCTGTACGTGAACGTCTGAGTGCCATCTCCGGGCCACAGCCAACACTGGTGACTTGACGGAGCTTGGCTGATTGGGAAGGGGATCCCGGAGGGTTCTGCCCCAAGCCGAGGGCTCCCTGAGTCTCACCCGCTGGGGACAGGCTGGCCTTGATTGTGCATTGACAGCAAAGCGAACTCTTCAGAGGAAAAGCAGTCCGTCCTCAACTCGGCCCTCGCAGGGCAGAGGAGAGTCCAGAGAGAAGAGGTGGATGGTAAAGTGCAATGTCCACTCTGAAGAGTGGCCACCAAGCGCTCCCAGCGAAGAGCTGAAACTCGGCTTTGTGAGCTCTAGGGCAGGGGTGCCCCACTCACCGCCTGGAAATCTTTCTTCCAGGCATCTTTGTCCTTGAGACTCTGGCCCTGCCGTTGGCTTGGGAAGTCACAGCAGCACCTGCCACTTGCCCCCGCACACGTGGCTGTGGGGACCTGTGCAATGCTTCAAGCAGGACAGCAATAGAGGAACAGGACAGAGGTGGACCCACGCCAGCCTCACCACGGACAGTGGGCAGAGCCCTGCCTCCGGCTTATGGTCCCAGGCCTTTGTGCGTTCGAGTGGGCCGTGGGTGGAGATGGCCGGCTCTACCGAAAGGCAGGATTTCAGATGGTTCAGCATCTGCTGTTACCCCGGGCTGTTCGCTCCCATTCAAATTTTGGGACAAATGCTATTTTTGTAGCACGAAACCGGAATGACGAATTGTTTGGTGCCAGGGACATAAAACAAGGAAGGACAGTGTAGGTAAAAATAGGCTGCTGTGATGTATGAGCTGGCTTTACGCTTTCCCTCTTCCTCTGGTAGTCTTCCAGGTCCACCCTACTTCTCCCAGGATCTTCCTCGCTCCCGCACCGAGTCTTTCTCTTCACTTTGCAGCTCGTCTTTTATGAGAAATAGCTGCCCTTGGTGGGGGTGCCTTTACCAAGCTGGGATGATCCACCAAGGAATGTCCCAGCACCACCCACGCAGGGCACTGTGGGAATCAAAGGGGAGCCGCCTGTGGCCTGCCCAGTGCTTGGGACACCATGTGCCACAGTGGCACCACCCTGGATCCAGGGACACTCTCGCCCCAGCAAGAGGCTGCAGGCTTGGGGCAAGCCTGGGTGGGCGTGGGGCTGACGTCAGAGAGCCTGCCAGGACAGCCAGGGCCAGTCGCCCCTCCCAGCCGGCACCTCTGCTGTGCGGAGAAGAAGGAGGTGGTGTGGGAACCAGGCTGCCGGGGTTGAATCCCACCTCTGCCACATGCCATGTGGTGACCTGGGGCAGTTACTCAACCTCTCTGAACTCCATACTATATAAGATGGGCGTGAACCAGCACCCATCTCACCGGGCATTGTGAAAATTAATAGAAATGCTTAATACAGAGTGCTCAACAACATCAGCAGCTGTAGTCGCAGCAATTAACGTTACAACAGTGTTAAGAACTCGAGCCCCATCTGGGAAGACGGTGTGGGCACAGAGTAGGCAGTGCTGAGCGTCCTGAGCTCAGGCCTGAGCGCCTGGCACGGTGGAGCGAGCACCAGCCCAGGGCAACTTGGGTCAGAATTCAGGCTGAGAGTCTGTGTTCGTGACTATCACAAATCCCCAGGCAGGCTACTTTATAAAGAAAAGAGGCCTATGGTGGCTCTGGAGGCTCTGGAGGTGCAAGGTTGAAGGGCCCCTCTGCCCTCCCGCTGGCAGAGTACCCAGGCAGTGCAGGGCATCCCCTGGGAGGGGCAGGGAGCCTGTGCAGCCCTGGTTTCTCTCCCTCTGCTTCCAAAGCCACCAGGAGTTCAGTTGTGGGGTCACCTGATGACCTCATCTCAGCCTGGTCACCTTCCAGAGGCCCCATCTCTAAGCACCACATCAGGTGACGCTTCCTTCCTCTTAGTGCCTCGCATGGGGATCAAATTCCCACGTGAGAAGCCTGGGGGACATGGACACCACGTCCAAGCCACAGCACAGGCCACCTGGCTGGGCCACGGGTGTGCGGCTCTGGCCTGTGTTCCCAGACTAGCCCTGGGCAGCGGTGGAAGACGGCTCTGCAGCCAGCTGTCTGGTGGGGGCCAGATGCCAACACGCTTCTCATGACAGCGTCTGCCGTAGGGGAGGCGATCCCGCCAATGAAGCCCGAGTCTGCTGGGAGCTGCGGGCCTCTCCGCACATCCCCAGTGGGTCAGGTCTGCGATGCCTGGCAGGTGGACCCCAGGCTCTGGAGCCACCCGCAGGGTCACAAAGTCCCCCTCTTACCAGTCATGGTCCTCAGCCTCTGTGCTTTCACCCCTTGTCTGCACATCCAGGGCAGTGACACATCGTCTTCAAAGGTGCAACACCAGGGCAGGGCCTGGAATAAACGCAGCAGGGCTGCGGCACCCTCAGTCTGTCCCCAGGGGACGCTGGCTGGAGAGGACTTCCCAGGATGCCACTGTCCAGGGCCTAACCAACTGTGCTGCACTCAAGAGGTGAAGCTGGTGGGGCACATATGCCTGCGGGGGGGCGGGTACCCTGGCAGCCCAGGGCAAGTGGCAGCACATCCCTCAGCCTGGGGGGCAATGGTGAGGGAGAAACACAGGGGACCTGACCCTGGGGAGGAAGAGCAGGTGCTGGGACCCAGGTGGCTGGGATGAAGGAGTGGCCGAGAGGCAGCCAGGCTTGTGGGGACCAGTGGAAGAGGCCTGGCTTTGGGACCCTCAGGGCGCTGGGAAGCCAGGGAAGGTCCTCAACAGGGAGGTGGGGCTGGTTCTGGAGAAGACCATGTGGCCCTCTGCCTGGGAGCAGACAGGCCAGGGAAGCCAGCTGGCCGCCAGGTAGCGGTGGAGGCAGGAGCGTTGAGGCCCAGCTGGAGCCGCAGTGGAGGTGGGAGGCTCACAGCAGAGTCTCGGGAAGCCTGGCTCTGTTGGCAATCACAGAAGCCAGGACTCCGAGCATGGAGAGGTGGCGCCTACAGACTGCCAGGTAACATGGGAGACAGTCGCCGTCCACAGGGATTCCCCCGCAGTGGTTTCCTGAGATGAGACATGGAAAGAAGAGCAGGATCTCTGGGCCCCAGGAGGTGGCGAGTGAAATGATTCTGCCGAGGGCATGTGACGTGTCTGATGCTGGAATAGGAGGTGGACGCTCACCAACAGGCAGCGTCACACTCAGGAACTGGCCCTAAGGAGAGCCTGAGAATGGAGGGAGAAGAAAGGCCCCCCGGCCTCCCATGTCTAGAGGCTGGAAAGGGAGGGGAGCAGGAACATGATGGTGGAAGAACAGCCTGGGAAGCGGGAGCAGAGAGGAGGGGGACGCCTAGACACCACGTCCACTCCAGAGAGGAGGGCGTGGGAACCACGCCAGAGGTCCTGGATCTGGGGAGTGGGAGAAGACTGAGGCCGTCCCCAGGATTCCACCACGTGCAGACAGGACACCCGAGGGACCAAGACCTTGTACGTGGGTTCAGAGGAGGTGGGAGGACAGAGAACACAGGAAACCTCTCCCAGGAAGTTCAGGGGCAGCAGCAGAGGGGAGTGCTCTTTAAAGATGAGACAAAGAGTAGCAGCATCTGAGGGCTGATGGGGACAAGTGGGGGTGCAGGGTGACTGCAGTGGGAGTTCATGTGCTCAGGACGAGCCTCCCAGGGCAGGCGCAGCCCAGGGCCCCGAAGAGCAGTAGGCAAGCCCGGTCATCCGGGGCATGGCTGCGGGCCAGGCGTCTGCTTCCCATGCCGGCATATTTGCAGTGACCTGGGAGCAAGATCTCTGGCTGGGAACAGAGGAAGGGGGAGTGCGAGTCATCCAGGAGGGAGCCGAGCCTCGGGGGGTAGGCAATGGAGGGGGCTGGGCAGGCCCTAGATTGAACTGTTTTTCCATGTGGAGGGTTTGGTGCAGGCGCCTGAGCCTTGTACTCGCATGGTCAAGGGACAGACATGGTCCAGGGGCAGACAGAAGGGAAGGGAGAGGCGGAGGGTTCAGGCAGTAGGGCTGTGGGTTGGCAGCCCTGGTGGGGCAAAGAACCGCCACACTGGGCACAGAGGAGAGAGCTGGAGCGTGGGCAGTGTGGTTGGAAAGCCTGCTGCTGGGTTCTAAGTCGCTGCGGCTAGTGGTCGTGGGGAGGGTGGCTGGAGCCGGCTAGAGGACACGGTCACTATCAGGGATGAGGGTGCTGGAGGACATGTTTGTGTGACTTGGAAATTAACAGGAACAATGACAGAGTGCTGAGGGGGATATCGAGCTGGTGCTTAAAACCTTGATGGACAAGAGGAAGAATCCATCAGTGATGGCGACTGGGCTGGGTGCTAACAGGAGCAAAGAGGGCCCCCACGTGCCTGGATGCAGCGGGAAGGCTGTAGGTAACAGCCATGCTGACAGACGCAGGGGACACTGGGTCTCCAGGAGAGGCCAGGATGGCTTTCGCAGAGGGAGGGGCGTCCAACAGGAGATGAGGTCAGGCAGGGAGGCCATGGCTCCCTGTGATTTCCAGAGCGCAGCGCTCATCAGAGGCCTGGGAGCTTGGGTTGGGTGGAGGATGGGTGAGCCCGGGGGAAGGTGGTCCCGAGAGGGGAAGCCAGAGAAGCTGGGGTTTCCTAGGGAAAGGGTGGCAGAGCTGCAGGTGGGGGACCAGCACATGGTCCTTAGGAGTGGACAGTCAGCAAGTTCCTGGGCTACCCTCCATCTTGGTGCTGGTCTCCACAGAGGTAGGGAGGGGACACCTGGGGGTGGAAGAGAGGCAGAGAGCACAGGGAGTGTGGTGGCCTTACCAAGAGAGAGCAGCTGTGTGACCCCTGTCAGGACAACCTGGAGCTCCACCAACCCAGCAGAGACTTGCTGAAATGGGGCAGGGACGCAAGGGCCAGGGTGGCCAAGCTGGGCTAGGCAAGGGACAGCCCAGAAGGTTCCAAGGTCCCCTCCAGGGAGCCCCGCCTACCAAGCATCTCTGTAGGAAGGAGGCAGACAGGGCCGTGCCCTCCCTGAGACCAGAGAGGGTCTTCCACAGGCGTCCTGCAGGAGAGACACCCGCTCCCTGCCTCCCACACGCCACTCCCCGTCTGCTTGGTGGAAACAGCAATGAATTAAGAACAAAGATGAACGCTGCCGTCTGCGGTATTGATATGCTCCACTTCCGTGCAGCCCAGCAGGTAGCAAATCTGCCAAAACCCATATTTAATGGCTCCTAGTAAAACCCAATTTACTCACCTGCCAACCATGAAGCAGCTGATTGCTCTGTCAGAGGAGCCCCGATCGCCGCAGACCCCGGGAACCGCCGCGGACGTGAGAAGCGCGTCTCCCCTTCCTAGACAGAGACGATGCGTTGAAAAGGAGCCCTAAGTAGCTGGGAGCGACGTGCCTGCCGTTGATAACAGTGCTATGGTGCTTCATCTGTCACACTCTCCAGATCCGTCTGCCTTGGTAGCTGGCCTCCTTCCTGAATTCTCAACGTGAGCCCTCGTGGACAGTGAGGGAGGAGGACAAGCAGGGCCGTGGAGGTCAGCTGGCTTCCTCGGTGGCTGTTCAACCACGTCTCTGCCTCAGCCTTTGCGGAAGTGAGGGTTCTCAGATGAGACCTTAGCCTATGGTAGCTGTTCTCGTGGGTTCCTGGGGTCTTTCTGCTTCACACCTGGCTCCTACCTGGCAGGGCACGTGGTTGGCAGGGGACATGGTGGGCAGACCTCATCCCCTCCTCCCTGCTTTGGCTCCCTGCTGTCTGCCAGCACCATCTCCATCTTCACCCTCTTTCACAGCAACCCCGTGTCCTGAGAACAGTCCCGATGCTCTCCAGCTGCTTCCTGGTGCAGGTGCACTTGGATACCGGAAGTCTGGACCCCGAGAGCAGACTGCCAGGGAGCAGGCAAAGGATGCTGCTTGCTGTGGACGTACTGCAGCGTGGCTCTCTTGCTCCTTGCCTTTTCTCCTTTGACCTAGCAACACCGATGGCTCTGGCAGTGGGCGCCCTCTGCTTCTGATCTGATAGGCATGGCTGGTATGACTTAAAAGCTCCTGTATCTTGTTGGTGACAAAGAACTTGAAAATCTGGCCCAGGAAAGAACCCAGGATCCAGGACTACCCTGAGAGGCAAGGACCTTGGTCTGGGCATGCTCGTGCACAAGTGGGACACAGACTGGACTCCTTCCCCAGCTGCCCTGAGTCTCTTTAGGATTTGTTCACAGTCATGAGCAAGAGGGTGTGGTGTGTCCTCGTGGTTAACAGCAGGAGTCAAGGGCCACTCGATATTTTAACAGATAGCAGTTCCTCGCAGGAACTCCTTAGGCAGAACAGTCTGAGAGGCTGGTTCTCAGCGATCTGATTGCATGAGAATGTTATTGTTGTTTTGAAAACATTTGCATTACATTTTGCTAATACTGTTAAAAATCACCATATGCACATTCTGAGACCCTTAGCTGATGACTAAATGTTCTGTGCCTGCACGGGGGGGGGGGGGGGGGGGGGGGGGTTATATACCAGCACAGACAGGCTTCCTTCACTATC
This sequence comes from Glaucomys volans, assembly GCA_020662805.1. NCBI lineage: Eukaryota > Metazoa > Chordata > Mammalia > Rodentia > Sciuridae > Glaucomys > Glaucomys volans. The sequence continues at coordinate 109,936 of JAJEJO010001881.1, forward strand.
GTCAGGTGCCAGCCCACCTATTTTTAAATGCATGTGCTCATTTATTTCCACAGAAACCTACAAGGTGGCTTCTACTACCATCTGCATTTTATGGACGAGAGAGCGGGGCCGGCGGTACCAGCGGCTGCCCTGTTGCGCACAGCCAGATGCACTGGAGGTGGACCTGGCTCAGCGGTCTGGCTTCAGAGTCTGGTGGCTTCTAACTACTTTTTCATTTTTCTTCTCAAACTTGTAAGACTTCAATTCCAATATGGTATTTCTCAAATTGAAACCAGCAGATTTGTGGTGTATATTCAAAAATTATAGAAGCTTATTTTTCTTAAAGGAAGTCTGTAAATTCCTGAACTCTGCAAAGGCAGGGCTTTGGAGTAATACTGTCAGGAGTTCAAATCCAGACAAGGCTCTTCCCAGGCAGGGGATGTAGGAGGCATTTCTTTCTGGCCTCTGTTGTGATGGGACATTGGTCTCCCCTGTGGTGGTGTTGCCAGAGCCTGGTGAGACTGCTGTGTGAGCTGGGCACTCCATGTTCATGAGGCTGCTCCCTCTCCCCCCCCCTCCTCCTGTCAGCTGGGTACAAAGTCTGGGGAACACCGGAGGATCCGGAGCTGGTCAGATTGAAAAGAGGAGCAAGATCATTGTTTCCAATGACTGCTTTCTGGAAGACAGACCACTTACGTAGAGGCGTGGGCACTCAATGCCTGGGCAGCCATCCAAAGGGACAGTTGTGTGTGGACAGTAGCAAAGATGTGGTGGGGCAAAGATCAGGAGGAAAGATGAACTGTATTCTTCTGGGGGCAATAGACAATAATTCTACATTTGATTCTGCCATGAACTTGTGGTGTGATCTTGGGCTAGTCTGAGCCTCCATTTTAATTTCTAAAATGAGAGTATTTCAGACTGGTGGTTTTAAGTTTCTCTTTAGGCACAAAACCCATTAAAATGTATGTACCCCACCCCAAGCAGATTCCCTTCATGAGGCAGGGCAAGTGTGACCAAGCCACAGTGGCTGTCTGGAGCCTGAAGTGGAGCAGGCTGGTTCGACAGTGAGAGAGCTGGGATCAGGCAGCGAAGCTCGTGGCCGCAGGCCTTCCAGGGAGTGGCATCTGCCTGGGAGACTAGTATGGCAAACACGCACACATTTCAGGCAGAGATGGCTGGCCCCGGTGTAGCCCCTTCAAAGAATCATCCTGCTACACGCCTGGGAGTTCCTCCCAGCCTCTCCTCTTCTCTGTGCTTCTCAATCTTGGAGGTGACACATTAAAACACTATCCCACAGTCGAGGCTGTGTGAAGAGTTTGATGCCTCAAGACTGCAACTCAGCAGGCAGAGTGAGGCCAGCAACCTCGGCACTGGAGCTTGGGGCCCAGCACTGGGGTGATGTTTGCCCAAAGCCCCATTTTGACTGAGAAACAAAACATAGATGAGGGTTTCAGCAAGCAGGGGCTGGTCCCAGGGCACCGCAGGTGACTGGACGGCCTGGTCTCCTCTTGCAGACACCTGCTTCGTGTAATTTCTCTCTTGTGGGATGTTTTAATAGGCTTTTTCTAAGAGATGAATAATGTCCCACAGTATTTGCTTCAGGAGCAAAAAAAAGAGGCCGCAGCTGGGTGAAATGCGTGTTGACTTTTATGGTGCTGAAGAGATTCGCCAGGATCAGCAATTCCACAGAATTAGCCATGGTGTTCAGAGGTGCTCGGTGGCCATTCGCCGGGAACCTCTCCAGCAGGTGAAGGCACAGCCGTCCCCAGGCCTGGAGAGCTTGGTGGGGGTGCCTGCCAGGCCTCCCCACGGGGCCCTCTGACCTCGGCAGGGCTTCTCACCAGGGCACAAAACACTTGTCTGAGAGACCTGGAAAGAGAGGAAGGGAGCCAGTGGTCGCTGCCCTCAGGAGCCAGGACCCACCCTGCGGAGAAGAGCGCAGGCCCGCGAGGCCCAGTGCAGGATCCATGGCTGTGCTGGACACTTCCTTCCTCCCCCATGTCTCCTGAGAATGGGCTCCACGCCTGCTGAAGCACTCGCCTGGGTCTGTGGGCCTGGGCGCACGCGCGGACCTCAGGGAAGAATCCGGGACCACAAGACATTGAAGTACAAGAAATAGAGACTCTTAGGCAATGGCATCCCTCCTCCCGCAGCCCCGCATCCTGGCAAGTCCTCCAACAAAACTAGGAGTCCAGGTCTTGACGCAGCTTGAAGGGGGACCTGTGGAGAGGAGAAGAGGGTGGATGGGCTCGGCCACTGCTTCCCAACAGTGGGGCCGCAGGCATTTGCACAAGCTGGAGAAGGACATAGCCCTGCCTTGCATGCAGATCTCCTCCAAGGACGTGCGTGGCTGAGGAGCAGGTGTGGCTGAGCAGGGGGGACCTTTGGGGACATGGGGCTCTGTGGGACACACCTCCACAGGATGCGGTGCTCCTCGCTCACTCGGGCAGCATGTGAGGAGACGCTTGACGCCATTAACCAGGCCCAACCCAAAACGCCGCGTCCTCTGGGGCTGGGCCATCATGAAAAGCCAATGGCAGCCAACAGTGGGGCCTGCGGCAGCTCTGGCCTGAAGGTCCATGGCTCTGGGAAGCCTGGAGTCCCTCGCAAGGCCCACACAGCCGGCACAGCGGCAGGGGTGGCGACATCACGCAGGTGCGAACGCTCCGCACGGCGCAGTATTTGGCAATAAGCAGAAAGTGGAAAGAAAAGTGAGTGGCGTGCTCATCCACGCCACAGAGTGGACAGCCGCAAAGACGTCGCGCCATGTGAAAGACGCCGTCGTGGGGCCTGTGTCCGGGGCCTCGCTGTAGGCACGTGCGGAGACGGGACGCGGGAGCCTGGTGTTCAGCCCATCCTAGCTCGGGAGCGTGGGAGGAGCGCTGCGGCCAGGCGCGGGTTCCTTCTGGGTGACAACGTGCTCCAGGACGTGCTGGCGCATGCCAACAACCCGGGTTGCGCACTGTCAGTACGGGAATCGCACTCAAGGAAAGTTTCAAAAGAAAAAGAAAAACTTGGAAAACACCAGAGCTTGTGTAGCCGAATTAGACAAATAGAACCATAGGCCAGTGGGTGAAAAGGGAGCCAGAACCACACTAACCCAGAAAGCAACAAAACCCACATTCCAAATCAGGGGAAAAATAATGAATTCATCACACCAAGTCATTCAGGGGATCAAGGCAGCTTGGCTATCCACCTGTGAATGGAGCACAGATGCTCACGGCACAGGCGAACGAGTCCAAGCGGGCAGCCTGGGGACAGCTGAAGGGCTGCAGAGGGGCCGCGGAGTCCTCTGAATGGACAGGAAACCCAAGTGTCACAGCCAAAACTCAGTCTCCAGGCGGCGGTGAGCATCGGCTGTGGCCTCCGCGGCCATGAGATTGCTGGGCTGCTGTGGCTGTCGGACAGGAGAGGAAGGACCATCCAAGCACTGTCAAGGGGTCGCAGACCCTGCTCCATCCCGGTTCAGTGGGTTAGGGGGTCAGAAGAACAGTCCCGCAGATGCTCATCACCATGGTGAAGGCCGTGCAGGAAGAGCCTGGGCCATGAGACGGAGGAGGGAGATACTGGCCTTCTTAGGAGGTGATGAGGAGGCTGGAGGTCAGCAGGGGCACGGCCCAGTGGGAAGCGGCACACGGAGAGGAAAGCACATGCCGGGCAGGCTGCCCCCGCCCCCCAGCCTCCTCCAGCTCTACGGGGTCTCTCCGGTGAGCTCCAGGGGGAGATCACATAGCAGGGCAGCAGCACCGGCCTGTGAGCAGGACCCCTGCGGCACACGCCAGCATGGCTCTCATAACAAGAGTGACAGCTTCAGAAATGATTGATCAGCGGCCATGTGCCAGGGCTGCTGTGGACCAGAGCCTACAGCAAGGGGCCGTCCTCCAGCAGCCTCGGGCGGAAGCCCAGGATGATGCAGGCAGCCAGAGTTGCCAGGGCCAACAGCAGCCAGTCCTGAGGGTCTTAGAGCCCAGAGTGGCTTCCACTTGGGAATTCCCCAGACTCTCCGCTTGGGTCAGGGTCGGAGTCCTTCCGGCCTCTGGGAAGAACAACTCTTCTGGGACAGCAGCAGGTCTGAGGTTTTCCGCTTTCTCATTTGGAAACATCACCCAAAGTGACCTGCCAGTCAAGAGCCTGGCTCAAGGCTGGTCTCTCACCTGGTCTGGGCACCTGCGTGTGCCTTGGTGCCTCTCTGATGATAATGGTGGGGCCAGCCCGGGCAGACTGTCATGCACTGGTGGGCTAGAGAGCGTGTGTAGGGGAAAGGCCACATCTGGTGGGGGCAGGAAGACGGGGAAGGCAGGTGCCATGAAGACTGGCCCTCTCGAAGTGGCAATGAGATTGCTGAGTTGATCAGTTGACCACTGCCCTCACCCTCACTCTGTCCCAGAACCATGTGTCTGGGGATGTCAACTCTAACAAAACAGAATTAGGTGTCAACCAGCGTGCCAGTTCTTCATGTCGGAGCGAGAAAAGTAACCATTGGGGGGGCCAGATGTTCACATCAGCCTAAGCCTTCTCTGCCTGTGGGCAAGTTCTGTGGGAAGCCAATGTATGATGCTGCTCGGTGAGCAGAGCCAGAGCAGGACGTCTGTGTCCAGTACCCATGGCTGACCCTCCTCCCCATGTGTAGACGAGGCACCTACCTGAGTCGACGTATCTACCTGTACCTCGGGATCAGGTCTCCACACACCTGCTGTGTTTGCCAGCACACCTGCACGTACCTCTGTCAACACATCAGCCTACGTGGAGTTTCAGGGTGCTGACTCTCGTTTGGATCAGGTCTGGTAAGAAGCTCAGGCAGGGACGTGACTCATGAAGTGCTTGCTTCTCTGGAGAGGACAAGCCCTGCGGGCCACCCAGGGAAGTGCTTGGTCAGAGGCGGAGGGAGAGGGGAAACCGAGCAGAGCCTTTCCCGTGGACTCCGCGGGGGTGGCAGGTGAGGAAGGCAATTATGCCTAGGACTGTCCAGTTTGAACAGGCCCTGGAGCCCAGGGGCTGCCCCTAGCAGTCTGGGATGTGGCCTTAGGGGCTGGTGGCCCAGAGGGCGAGACCCCTTGGAGAAGGTAGGTGAGTGTTTGAAAGGCAGGCTTGCAGGTGAGGTGTCTGTTGTCCCTGTGAGAGGCCAACCCTGGAGGGGCAGTCCCCTTGCCCTGGTGCCAGCACGTCAATCCTGCTTTCTTTCCGTGTCAGCCATTGGTCATTAAAGTCATGTTCCTTGAGATCCAGGCAGACAAAGGGCCAGCAGCAGCACCTGCCCAATTAGGAATGTTCTGCTTTGCCTGCCAATGTCAGGGCCAGAGTGGAGCAAGGCAGACAGGACAGAGCTGGGCGGAGGCCTGAGGGTGTGTGTGGATGGGAATGGTGTGTCCAGCAGGAGTATCCATACCTGTGGAGGACCAGCGAGGGGCCAGGCCCTTAGGACCCTGAGAAAGCATTAGTGGAGGTACCTCCCAATGGAGCCCATTGTGGCGGGTGCCATTACCATGTTCCTGTCCCCACTGTGCAGGTGAGATCCTCTGACCAGATAGGTGCAGTCACTCACCCAGGACCATTCAAGGAGGACATGATGGAGCTGCATTCTTTTTACCACCCAGAGAACCCAGAATGGGAGGCCAGATCTGGACTGGGAGATGCCGCCAGGCCAGGAGCACCGGGGGCCAACGTGAGCATGGCAGGCAGAAATACACAGTTGATAGTTCTAAGTCACACGCCCCCTGAGCAGGATGACACTTCCCCGTCCCATTCCATCCTGCCTGGGATGTGAGTCATCAATGCTCCCAGCACGTCCAACTGTCTGAGCTGCCTACGGCTTGTTGGTCAGTACCAGCTTGCCTGTGAGATCAGCTGTCCTGGAGCCGCATTGCCTTGCTCAAGGGACGCTACTTCATTTAACAACGGCCCAAAGCACAAGAGCAAGAGGGAAGTGGGGTGGGGTGGAACACGGGAGGCAGGTTACTGGCGCCCCATGGCAGCACTGCAGGGCGTCCAGGAGAAGACACAGTTGTGCAGGGCTAGGGCTTCCTGGGCTTCCTGGGCCTCAGGCATGCTCTGGGGGTCTTGGAACCGGTCTGTCCCCAGGGATAAGGGAATGATTGCAGTTTCCGTGACAAGGTCCACATGCTTCATTCTGATTCCCATACCTCATGGTAGTATTAGTCCAGGCCACAGCAAAACTTCCTAGTGTGTCTGGCAGTTGCTGGGCCCTGTGGGTGCAGTGCTGAACATGCTCCCTGACCTTACAGCAACTCTGCTCATGGATGTGAGCAAAGAACAGCCCAAGTGGAAACGATGCAATTTCAGGAACCAGGCCAACCTGGGATCCAGCATGGAGGTCTGTGGAAGTTCTTCTACTGACCGTCCTCAGGTCCCAGGAAACAGAAGCTGAGCACGGCTCTGCCAGAGTCGGGGAGGAGGGTCCTAGTACCTGCAGATGGCCAGGGAGCTGGTTCTTGGGTGGGATTTTGCAGGCAGCAGGCCGGGCTGCCTGGAACATGGTTTGCTGTTTGCTCAGCTGCCTTGGAAAGCTGCCCTGCTGGCTCAGCCGAGCTGGCTGGTGGAGGGAAGACTGCACAAGGTCGCCCTCCCACCCCCATGGCCTCATCAAGCACACAGCAGCCTGCAGATGGTAGGGGAGGCCACACCCGAGAGCCCAGGCCTAAGCCAGGTGAGACCTGGGGTGCAGGGTCAGAGTGCTCCAATCAAGACGATGCCTGGCTGCCTCTGACTCCTCCCTGGGCTCCTGCCCAGGTTGAGGACCAGCTCCTTCAGGAGCTCCTACCCAGAAAGCCACCCCTGTGCATCGCTGGACCGTCATTTTCCCAAGCCAGGCCCCTGGGAGAGCGAGAGATTGTGCAGTTGTTCCTCCCACTGGCATCCCCATAATTCAAAACTGCCCAGACAACTGTTCTCCAGAGCAAACAGCAACAGCTCTCATTGCACCATTGGGGCAGCAATTGGCTGTCAGGCTGTTGGACAGAGCCAGGGGCTCCAGTTGCTAAGTGGCCAGCCATGGAACTTCACCCTTCTCTGCCACCGCCACCCTCCAGGAGGGCCATTCTCATGACCCCTCAGAGCTCTGCAGAGCCCTTGACAACCACGTCAGCCCACCAGCCTGGAGACCGCCCTGGGGAGGGCTGGAGGCAGATCGTGTGTGCCCAGGAAGGACAGCAGAGGCAGCCTGCTCCTGGGGGACGGCCATCCAGTCAGTTCCTCCGCTGGGGCCAGCCCAGCTGCCTGCATGTAGGGAGGCTCCCACTGCAGCTGAGCTCAGAGTCTCTGGCCGGGTGGTCAGGCGTAGCTTGGGTTGCCCTGCAAGCCTTGGTTTGAGGTCTCTTCTTGGGCATGGCCACACTCATCTGTCCCAGTGGCCAGCATGGGCTTGTCTTCAGGCCGATGCATGAGACCTAAGGGGAAGTTCTTAGGAGGAGGGAGCAAGGCAGGGCTGAGAGTGAGGGGGTGCAGCGAGGCACAGAGGGAGGCCGAGGACCCCTGCAGAGTCCAGCGTTCAACTCTGTGGTAGCCACCAGTGCCACTGGGTGAGAGGACTCTGAGCGTGCAGCTGACAGCCACCTCTGCCTACAGCCTGGTCTTCACATGCCCGCTCGGCCACTCTCCACACCCTAACCCTCCCACATCCTCTGGCTGTGTGCCCCACCTTCCCAGGAGTGGCCGTCAGCCGCAGGCCACTGTCTTTGTGATCTCAGCAGACACTGGGGCTGGTGAGGCTGCAGGCGCCTTCAGCTGCCTATGGGCCTGAGTCCCCCTGTGATGTGCCCACAGGTCGCCCATTCTCATACTGCCTCACCTTTTCCTGGCTCGTTTGCAGTTTGTCAATACCAGTCTTTTGGCAGGTGTGGAGAGTGACTGTAGGTCCTCCCAGGAAACACTTCCATCCGCCTGTGAGCTCAGCATCCGATGCAGTCGCTGAACGGAAATCTTGGCTTCCAAATCAGTGAGGCCAATTGCGTCGTTCTGTTTGTGTGTCAGCCGACCCCGATCGAAGCATTTACAAGGACATTTCTCCTGCATTTCCTCCTGGCACCACACTTCCCGATGGCGTTCAAGCTTTCTTCTGGCTGTTCAGCTTTATCTTTTGTAATGAGGCATTTAATGAATCTGGGGATTTTAAGCTTTAATTTGGTGAAGGGCTGGGTTGGAGTTCACAGTTTTTACACACACGTGTACATGCAGAGACCCACAGAAGCACACACACAGACCCACATGCACAACATGTACAAATATGTACGCCAATAGCACGCGTGGGCAGAGGTCCCCCAGGGCTTGGTCTGCATGGTGAGTCTCCACTGTCCTTCTGACTCTGAGGACACAGCTCCAGGCCCAGCCCGGGGCAGCCTGCTGGAGGCTGCTGTACTCTGTCCTGGCAAGGAGTTGCAGCATCACTGACGACAGAGATGGCTGCTTCCTGTGGCTCCACCTGTCCCCCCAGGTGGGCAATGGCAGCTGTCAGCAGAGCTGAACTAAGGTGGCCTCAGTGTCCTGGCTGGGATGCCTGGCTCCTTCCTGCCCCCCACATCTGCCATCCACTGAGTGCCCACTCCTTGGTGGCCGTGTGCTTGGAACAAGGGAGACATCTAATTGAGGACGTGGGAAGAAGGAGCACCAACCAGAGAGACTGGTCATGAAAACAGGCAGGAGTGATGTCCAGGCACGTCCTCAGCCTCCCCAGGGAGGGTCTTACAGAGAGGAAAGGTTTATTTGGCTCAGATTTGGATGTTCCAGGTCAAGATGGGCGGCGCTTTAAGCAGACACACCACGGCAGGAGTGTGTGGCACTCACCACCCAGGGGGAGAGGAGCCAGGGCGGGGGTCCCCCGGGCTTTGTGAAGGCCCCCAACAACCTAAGACCTCCCACGAGGCCCCCCAAAGGCTCCACCACCTCCCGCTAGGCTGGGGACAGACCCGAGCACACGGCCTTCAGGGGCACTCATGCTTGGTGTACATCTGCCGTGTTTGGGGCTGGTGTGTCCTGTGAGCAGGGGGACGAGAAGCTTCCAGGCCGACAGGGCGGCCGTATGAGCAGCTATGCCAAGTGAATGCGGCTTGGGAGCCGGGCTCCTCCTGTGCTCCCCGCAGTTCTCAGGTCGTTGCTGCCGAGGAGGGGCCGTGGTCCCCCTTCCCTGTAACTGGGGATGTTAGTAACACGAGGCTAGTAGCTACAGGGCTCCTGAGGGCGGGAGTCTATGTGGAACCAGGCCATCTGCACCAGGTCCCCACAGGGACTTCTTGAAAGACTGTGCAGTAAGGTGACAGACAAGGGGCACGTGCCACTTCCAGAACATCCTGCCCTCTTCGCCAGCTGCCAACACAGGTGCCAGGACCCCCACTTTGGAGACATGAGTGTGAACCAGGCACATGCATCAGGTAGCGAGTGTGCAAGAGGAGGGCTGAACCGCTAGGTGGCAGCCAGCACCATTGTGCCCCCTGAGGGACCAACCAGCAGGGGTGGCCTAAGGTCTCCCTGGTAGGTCAGCCAGCACCAAAGGGCACTGGCCGCAGAGGTGGAGGCGGAGGAGCAGCGCCCAGGCAGTGCTGTTCCAAGCAGGGCTGGGAGGACTGTGAGGCCCATAGGCAGAAGTGGGAGAGGACGTCAGTGCGCTGGCAGCCAGGGAGCGAGCATCTAGGGAGCCAGGGGCTGGGAGGAGGGAGGCAGGCACAGAGGAGAGGTGGGCCATGGCGGGCAGGAAGCAGGGAGCTTGCAGGGGAGGAGGCTGTCTCAGCAGCAGCTGCCCATGGTGGTGCCCAGGGGAGGCGGGTGGGCAGAGTGGAGACCACCAGAGTCCAGTGCTGCATCCCAGGTGGGTGGTGCTGAGGGCTTGGCAGCCAGAGGACTGGGCTCCAGGGTACATAGGGACTGTCATTTCCATGACCCTGCCCAACCAAGTACCTCCTCAAGGCCACCACCCCGGAGCCCCAGCACAGGAGTCTGGGGACACACATTCAGTCCCCAGCAGGGTCCTGCCTAGCACAGGCTCCTTTCCTGGCAAAGCAGCCCTTCAGCCCAGCTGATGGGCACCCCTTCCCTACAATTCCGATGCTTCTGGAGGCGCTGACCCCATGCCCGAGGCTCAGTGGACAGAGCGTGGAGGCCGATCCGTGCCTGTGGACCAGGCTGAGGTAAGGTGACAGGTCGGCACCAGGGCAAAGGGGAGTCCTGTTAGAGCAGGGGGCAGAGGCAGGGACTCCCCTCCTCTCCTCTCTTCCTCTCTAGGGGTGGCAAGAAATCATGCTCCTGGGAGCGGGGAGAGCCATTGTGGGGGCAGGCAGGAGTTAGGTGGGGAAGAGGGTTACCTGTCAGAGATGGCAGGCATGGGGAAGAAGCAGGGTCTGGGGCTGTGACTGAGCCAGCAGGGGAAGCAGCTCTGAGGCCTGCTGGCCTCCGCAGGCCACCAAGTCCCTCAGGCCCAGTCTGTCTGGAGTGAGACAGAGTGAGTCTGTTGACTGGAGTGAGAGCAAGCTCGACACCCAAGAGCATTCTGGTTGGAAGTGCTGGGCCTGAAGTTGGGCCGTGCCAGCTCTTGTTACCAGAAGGTGGTTTGAATAGGTGGCTCCAAGATCATGGGAATAGGCAGAGGCAAGTGACACCCAGAGCAACTGTCAGAGCCTGTGCTTGGCCTGGGTGTGTGAGCAGGGCCCAGCTGGTCCCCAAGCAGCCCTGGGCTTTCTAGGGGCAAAGGGAGGATTGCCTGGAGTCTGCTCCCTTCCCCAGGCTCATCTGCCTGCAGGATCCGGGCAGGGATGGGTTGTGGTGCCCAGCGGGCAGCCTGAGCTGGCC
>JAJEJO010001882.1:0-15245 GCA_020662805.1 Glaucomys volans
TTTTTTTTTTTTTTTTTTTCCTGAACTACCATCAACTAAGCATGCCTATTTTCAGCTACATATTGGACCATATAAAAGCACTCTTTGACGTGGAACTGAAACAGACCACTTTTGGAATTCAAAGCTCTAAATTGTTTTAACTTCTAAACTTCCTCATGCTGAGGACAGATACCAAGGATATTAAGACTGGCATATTCTCTGGCTGAACACAGCCTAGCTAAATCTACATGGGTATATTGCCTGGCTTTTGTTTCTATACATTGCAACTATTTCCAGGAGACCAGTGGGGAAGCCATTTAGCAGCTTCTCTCCAGCTTGATCAAACTGCATAAAATTCATTTTTCCTTTTTCATGCTTGCTTATTTCTGGTACTGGTAGGCAGTTGAATCTGGCCAGCTGAGCTCCAAGCAGGCACTCTGGCTGGGCTACCCATAACGGGATTGGTATTTGATTTGTTGGAATCTCTGGAAGTAGTAGCAAAACCTTTGGGAAATTCCTGGGTGCCATGGAAAGAACAGAGCCTTTGGAACATAGACCAGGGCTCCATTTCTTGGGGTGTTATTTCCTAGCCATGGGCTCTTGGATGGAGTGTGTTTCCTTATCTGGAAAGTGAGGTTAAAATCTCTGCCTAGGAGGTTAAGGATAAAATGAAATGAGAGATCAAGATGCATGAGATTGTGCATAGGAAGTGTGCAGTGTGACTTGGAAAATTGCAGAAACATTAGAACACTGTTTTCTTCTGGGTATTTCTCCCTGTTTTCTGTCACTGCTTCCCCAGGGCATTTGTCTTCTGTGCTATAGCTCATCCTCGATATCTGCTTGGGTGATATAACAGTTAATACTTTAATGTCTTGGAGCAGTGATTTCTAAGCTGTGAGCTCTGGGTCCAGTCCTTTCATTAACAAGGGAAGTTTTAATTTACATTTCTCTAATTGCTAGAGATGTTGAATGTTTTTTAATATATTTGTTGACCATTCATGTTTCCTCTTCTGTGAAGCACCTGCTCAGTTCCTTTGCCCATTTGTTGATAGATTATTTGTTTCTATGGTGTTAAGTTTTTGAGTTCTTTGAACATCCTGGAGATTAACTACAGTCAGAATGACAATTATCATGAATATAAGTAACAAAAAATGTTGAAGAGGATGTGGAGAAAAGGCACACTTATTCATTGCTGATGGGACTGCAAATTGGTGCAAGCACTCTGGAAAGCAGTATGGAGATTCCTCAGAAAACTTGTAATGGAACCACCATTTGACCCAGCTATCCCACTCCTCAGTTTATACCCAAAGGACTTAAAATCAGCATATTACAGTGACGCAGGCACATCAATATTTATAGCAGCTCAATTCTCAATAGCTAAACTATGGAATCCCAACCTAGGTACCCTTCAACAGATGACTGATGAATAAAGCGTGGTTTATATATGCAATGGAATATTACTCAGCCATAAAGAAGAATGAAACTATGGTATTTGCCAGTAAATGGATGGAACTGGAAACTATCATGCTAAGTGAAATAAGCCAGTGCCAAAAAACCAAAGGCTAAATGTTCTCTCTGATATGTGGATGCTAACACACAATAAGTGGGGGGCAACAAAAGAAGTTCATTGGATTAGACAAAGAGGAATGAAGGAAAAGGAAGTAGGATGGAATTAGGACAGACAGTAGAATGAACTGGACATAACTTTCCTATGTTCATGTAGAATACACAATCAGTGAAACTCCAAAACATGTACAACCACAAGAATGGGATCCTAGTTAGGATAAGTTATACTCTATGTATGTATAATGTGTCAAACTACACTCTACTGTCATGTATATCTAAAAAGAACAAATTAAAAAAAAAAACAAGTGAAGTTTTGCTTGTCTCCACATATGTGGATGAATTTTTGGTGGGGAAAGTGTTTCCTTGGTCTTTATGGGCCATCTGAATTGAGAACTTCTGGAAACAGTACTTAAGCCAGGCCAGTAATGCTTGAAAATGGAAATTCCTGATGTTGAACCTGTATTTGGCGATGTATTTTGAGATGGGCCTGGGGTTAAGACTGTTTGGCTGAGTTCAGCAAGAAGAGAACTCAGGGTCAATTACAATTTGTGTACAATGCACAGCAAGGTGGCTGGGATGCATATTAGCAGTAGAAACTCAAGTATTTTGATAAAATTCATAATTTTCATAATTGGTTTTAAATTCTGAGCATGAATGCTTGTTTCCACTGCCAATCATCCTGCAATTTTGTGAGAGGCCTGTTTGGAGCTGGAGCCAGTGCCTTATTTGGGTATTTGAAACATTCTTTCAGTTATCATCCTTATTTACCAACTGGAAGAAGAGAGGTTGAAGACAATTGATCTTATTCTTCTGTTAAGTAGGAAAATGATATCTTGGAGTTTTGCTAGAACAATTTAAAGTCCTTGTTAACTTATTTTTTCTTTATGAATTTAAACATATTTCCATTTTGTCCTTTTCATAATTGAGTTGTAGACATTCCATTTACCCTGACCTTTCAAAACAGATGAACTTTTGTAATTTTTAAAAATTGAATTAAAACATGAGAGAGCAATAGATTAATCATTCAATCAGCCATACGAATAAGTCCAACCAGGATACACTAAGCCTAAAAGAAATCCTTTGGTGGACTTTGGAGAAAACATGTTCTTCTCTCACCATGGAGTACCTGGGGAGGATCGTGGCTAATTTCAGTGCCTATCATGGGAGAGTTCCCCTTACCATTCTTAAAGTTCTTTGGTACTGAAGGGGTCATGACTACCCTTTTCTTCTCTTGTCCCCATTCTTTTTTCTCCACCATTTCAAGGTTACATAACCCATGTTTTTCCAACTCTTTGGAAAGGTGATGTTTTTATAATGGTAATTTTAGTTATCTTACTTTTGCAGAACCAAGATCTCTGAAAACAAAAGCTCTCTGTCTAACTGTCATTGGGAATTTCTAGGTGATGTTCCATGTGTAGCCATAGTCAAGTGAAATTGCTACTTTCTTCCTATCCTGTATCTTCCTCTCTGAATACTCTGGCTTGTCAGAAACTCTTGGTTTTGTTCCCTGGACACTTGGAAGGATTGGCTGGGTAATCAACATACGTATTCTTTGCCAACCAAGTTTCCAACCTAGGGAGACATTGTCTGGACCTCTCACCTACTTTGGATCTTTGACTCAGGTGTGTGTGTGTGTGTGTGTGTGTGTGTGTGTGTGTGTGTGTGAGAGAGAGAGAGAGAGAGAGAGAGAGAGAGAGAGAGAGATTGTTCTCGTGATAGTGAATATGGGGAAGCTATGGGGGGCTGTGGTCATCTGTCTTGTGAGGGGCACTTTCAATCACTGTGTAATATTTTGTATTGGGGGTATGTTCTTAGTAGTTCTTCCCTTATATACTTCTAGGTCATAAGGAACAATTGCTTATACTCCTTCATTGCAAAATGACTATGAAATAGTCTTTTTCTGGAAATTAAAGCAGACCACTACCTGGACAGCAATGTCAATGCAGATTGGAAGAGGTGATGAGAGCAGATTAAGGGAGCAAAACCAGGTAGAGGTATAAATGTTTGGTAATGAGACCTGTACCAGTTGGAGTTGGGAAAGAACATGATGGCATATTCGATGAGGAATTTGAGGAGAGTATAATAAAGGCATGGGCAAGTTTCAAGGAAACAAGGACAGCATGTTACTTCAGGCTGGAGGAGAGAGGAGCAACAAACACCAGGTCTGATGGGCAGAAGGAGCAGGGTGACTGGAACATGGGAAAGTCACTATAGAGAAGACCTGCCTTTGGTGCAGAGTGCAGTCAGCCCAGAGCAACCAGGCTTCAGGAGAACACAGGATGATGCCAGCTCCTCAGTGTCCTGAATTACCAATGTGTGTGTGCCCTTCTGTCTCTCTGGAAAGTCAAAACTGTAGAGGAGACAAGGGAGTCCATTGGTACAGCCCACATGGGTCAGCCTCCCCAAGCATGGATCAGGGGCATGGGTCAGGGAAGGGGGCTGACAACAGAAGATATTCAGCCAAGACTTTTGATTTCTCATTTCTAGTCCAATTTACAAGAGCTGCAGTCTTTGTAACAGACCTTATAGTAGACTATGAGAGAAGTAAAGAGATCCCAATTTGGAAATGCTAGCAGCAGAAATACTTCATCAAAAGCAGTTTATAAACACACAAGGCACTCAGTATTCTACAAAGCAATTTTAAATGTTTCTCATTCAACACTCATGCAAAAAGGCAGGGTGAAGCAAGGTTCCAAGATTATTTCCCCCAGTTTTATAGGCAATGAACCTGAAGTAAAGAGAGTTGAAATGATATACTCAATGACACTGACTTTTCAATTTTGTAAATTCTCAGTTTTAATTTTTATTTCTGTTTCTGTTTGTGGTTTTGTGCACCATTCCCAGGGGACAGAATTAGATTTACTGGAAATTCTCAACCATCCAAGTTTCAGTAAGTATTCCAAAGAGCACATGTAAGCAGAGAGCACTCGACAGAACTGGACTCCAAGAGCCTCCATGGAGTGTGGTCTTTGCCACTGATCTCACTCAGGTGGGCAACAGAGGGGGAAGAGAATCTCGGGATAGAACACAAAGCAAAGCCCACTGAAATTTTGCTCCTGGTTTTGCTCCCTTAATCTGCTCTCATCACCTCTTCCAATCTGCATTGACATTGCTGTCCAGGTAGTGGTCTGCTTTAATTTCCAGTCTTCTCTTTATGGCTCTGCCCGCTCTCCTCATCAGCCTTGTAACCAAATAAGGCAGGGAATGACTCTCCCCAGAAGTTGAAGAAAGAGGTGAAGGTTGCAATGATGTTCACAGAAAAAATAGGGTAGTTTATTCATGTGTCACATTCAAAATGGCCATTGCTCATTCATGGTTTTAATACACCCATCTGCAGGGATAATTACATATTAGTCTTTGTTCCTTGGAGATATCATTGAGTTAATACTTGTTACCAATGTGTGTGTGTGTGTTTCCATTTCTCCTAATTCTCATGACCAAAAATTATTTCTCTATTTGTTCTTACAGAAACATCTATAGATGGCTTAGGTTCGATGTGACATGGTGGAAATAAGTATTAATAGAGTATAAATATAGTATTTTTGGTTCAAATCAAATCTTTATTTAAAACTTAATTTAAAATATCAGCGTATCATCCATTTGCAGCTACAAGAAAGAAAATACAAGTCACACTCATGCTTTTTACTTTGGAATTTGATTTTTACAGTAAGAGTTGGACAATTCTTTGGCATAAACTTTAACAGAAGAGACACTTCATCTCCAAGCAGAGACTGCAAAGGTTACTGAGGAATATCTAAAGAGGATAAAATGTTGCTTTGTTAATTTCCATATATATGCTTTAGGGTTAATGCTTGTTTTATCAATTTCATACTACCAAGAACGGTCTGCCAAAGAAGGCCTTTCTTTGATCAAGAAAGAGCAAGCATGCGAAAGCAATTTGAAAACTAGTACATCATCCTTTGGAGGGAATTCTACACAGCCATTGAAACCATGAAGACTATTTTCTATATGATCCAACACACACACACACACACACACACACACAACCATAAGGAAATAAAAATATGATACATATTATTTAATGCTGGTTGATGATCTTTCTTTTCTGTATTTTCCAAATTTCTTACAAGTTTGTGTTTTGTAATCATAAATAGGATTATTTCTTTAAACAGCCCTATTAAAAGGACTACTGTGAAGGTTAAGTCCAAAGCCATTAAATGACCCAAAGCTCTTGAGTTCCCAAGCAGCACCACAATTTCTCATGGAAAGATAGTGCCTAAAATAGGTCCGGCAGAATTGAAAGGAGAGAACAATCCCTGCTTCCGGAAGGAACACTGTGATTGAGATGGTCAAAAGAGGAGGAAAGGTGGAGGGAACACAGTATAATGACATCAAAATGTTACATTTTATGACTGTTTGAAGTAGAACAGATGGAATTATATGACTCAAAATATATTCGGATGTTTTATCACCAAACATCAATCCTCTATCCTGGTACTCTAAATGCTATTTTTAGACATCACATACTCAAGGTACCTGGTCTATCCAGAGCCATAGTTTCTTAAAAACCATTTCGGTTTTAAAATATCTACTTGTGTAGATCATGGCTTTTATCTACACCAGCAAACAGTCCTTCGTTTTATTAGAAAAAAGTGGACTAATTAATTAGTGCATTGTAATTACATATTCATTTGGTATATTCAGACATGGACACATCATAATAATAATAATAGTAATAACAATAATAAGGAGACCAGTAGAGTAGAGGAAGCTGATCAGGAGGAGAGGGAGGAGAGGAACAGGTGATGACCTAATTATGTCATGTGCACATAGAATATGGCATAAGGAGTCCCACTATTATGTATAATTATAATGCATCAATGAAAAATAAATAAACCAATACCTGTGCAAAAAAAGAAAGAAAAATGTGATCTAACTTTACAGAGTTTTAACCAAGAGTGCAAATAACAGGACTTAAATAATCAAGATACAAAATGACTTAGGATATAGACATATTTAGTCTAGATTGCCCCACAGGAAATCATGTATTTATGGTTATAACTAAATATGTGTAATGCAGAAGCTTATTTTCATAGTAGGCTTCACATCAGTCTATTTAGGATGTTCATACTTTCATTGAACACACTGAAATTCTTAAGGGTCTTACCATGATCACATAACTGAGTGACCAACAAATCACTTTAGGTACTGTGCAACCTTTTAATTTTTATTTTTTCCAATTATGGATATTTCAAGTGTCACTAACACTTGGGTTGTTTGGAAATCCAGCTGAGGCATGGGACATTTTGATTCTAGTGAAACACGAGACCCTGAAGGAATTTGAATTCTTCTGATTTTGGGGAGCCTCATGCCCCCTCTGTCCTTCATTGGTAGCTAGAGACTCAGAAGTATGTGAAAGGGTGCCTGCCTGCTCAAGCTCAGACCCAAAGGAGGCTAGAGACAGGAGGGTGGAAGCAGGCTCTCACCAGCCTTCCTCCCGACATGAGGCTTCTGGAGGATTTTCCCAGCGTTCCTGCTCCTGTCATCCTGGCATCTGCCTTTGACTCAATCACCATTGCCTGAATAATGTGACTAGAACTCAACTAATGTGGTAGACCCTTAAAGAATACTCCTCACATTAAACATGATGTGACACTTGGGAGGGAAAGAGATACATAACTTATTGAGCGAAGTTGTCATATTTGAAAAATCTTTGGGTTCTCTTCCTCCTAAGGCCTGTTGGCTCAAAATTTTCCTTGATCTGGGAAGCTAGTCTGTATCTTTGTACTAAATGTAATTTGTTCCATAAATGACTCCAGAGAAGTTTTCCATTCTTCAAAACACAGAACATGACTGATCCACCTGGAACAGGTAAATCGAGTTACCTGTGTCCCACAGTTAGCATCCCTGGCTCTCGAGAAATTGTATTAAACACTTTAAAAAAAAAGTTTTGTAAAAAAACTTTGTAATCAATCCTTTAATGCCTTCATCTTAACCCAGGATCTTAAACTTCCTGATTCATCTCTGAAATGACAGGTCAAGTTGACACTTCAGTAAGGAGGGTTTTGTTCTTAACCGAAGATGTGAGCCAATTAACTTCTGTGGACACTGAGTTCTCATCTCTCTCAGCAGTTTTCTCCTCCTCTCAAAAATTGGTTATCAGATTATTTCAAAGCTTTATGCCTTTTATTCAAGAGTTGGCAATTCAGTAGTTCTTTTTAATTGTCTGGAGTCAATATTCCTATACAGACTCAATAGAGCAAGTGCTCGATAAATATTTGTTGGTTGCCTGGTTTCTTATTAACAGCTAAATAAATTCTGGGCAATTCAAAATAGATGGATGTTTACAACTATATCAGTGGGTGATTGAACTGGCCTGTCACAAATTCTATTAGAGTCTGCCCTGAACCACATCCAACCCACCTAACTCTGGGAATAAGGCAGAGATGAATGCAATCAATCTCAGAGGCCATTTCAGAGAACATCATGTTACATTTGACTCACAAGAATCTCAGTCAAACTGGAGTGCTTTGGTTATTCCATTTTCTCTCACTCATTTTTTAATTCTGTCTTTGCTATCCAATTATGTGCATGGTATCTGAAGTGAAAATCATAGTGAGGATTATTAGTTAAGTTCTAGACAGTAGAAGAAAGATTTCAAAATTATGGAGTTACATGAGTTTCATAGTATGTAAAATCTACAATATCAGATATTTTCCAGTTTACAGCTGTGATACTCCTATAAGTCTTTTGGTGTGGTTGTCTGTATAAGGCAACCTAGAAACAAAATAAGCTTTTATTTTTAAAAAGATTTTTAAAATATGACAACTTTGCTGAATAAGTTATGTATCTCTTTCCCTCCCAAATGTCACATCATGTTTAATGTGAGTATTCTTTAAGGGTCTACTAAATACACATTATTCATTCAATGGTGATTGAGTCAAGAACAGGTAGCTTTTTAGTGCATTTCAAGGAGTTGGGATTGTGATTAAGAGGAAGCCCTGAACAAATGGGGTCTTATGAGTATGGAGGAGTAGATAACTGAACAAATGACTATCGTACAAGTCATAGGGCATATACAAGAAAATATAAACATATTTCTGGATTTAGAAGAGAGGAAAAGCATACTTGGAAAAGGAGGATTTAGATGTTATCTTAAGAACAGACTAAACTAGGGTACAGTAAAATATTAACAATAAAAAGAAATTTACTAAAGCAAAGATTTGTTTCTCCTTCTTATTGTATGCCTACTGTGGGTTGACGAAGTTCTGTTCCACACAGTCATTCAGGGACCCAAGATTCCATTTTCCTGCAACTTTGCCATTGAAGACTCATGAGTTCCAGGGTCTCCAAGGTAGGAGACAAGGAGAGGGCACATGGAGTCTTATTATCTCAATTCAACAATGTTGTGTGCCACTTCCACTCACATTTAATTGCATAGAACTAGTCATTTAGCTGCAAAGTATATATTTCTTATCTATCCAGAGAAGAGAAGAACTGGGTATAGATGAGCACTTAAAATCACTTTCAAAAAGTGTTTTTGAAGGAAGCTGGGGGCATTCATCATGATCCTTGAAGAGAAAATGGAAATGTAAGTATATTGAGAGAGGAAATGTAACGTGCACAAGAGAGAATGAGAAAGGGATCGGAGGAAACACAGAGGAAATTGTAAATAGCCAGCTTTCCTTATGACATGAGGAAGCAGAGGAGAAGGAGAAGGCCAGTGGTCGGAGTGGATGAGCAGACTCAGGAATATTGCAGAGGACCAAAGCAGGGCTGCCAGGTTTAGTGGGCAGCAGGGTAACGACTAAACCTGTGTCTTACTGAGGCTTCCTTAGAACCCAGAGTGTGGGGGATGAAGCAGAATTAGGAGAGAGGGAAACAGAAGACACTTAGAAGATATTGCATCAGATAAATCAAGATATAGGAATCTGAGATGCAATCAAAGAGAGAAAAAACTGCAGGGGGGTGGTGAGACAACACCTACATGGCTTACCATGTGTCTGATTCTGGAGGTGAGGGATGAAGGAGCCCGTGACCTCCGAGCTGGAGCTCTGGGGGATGGAATTGGTGATACAAAAGCAGAAACAGGAAAACAGGGACACAGTCAAATTGTGGGCAAGAATAAAAGTCTGTGCAGCCCACGTTGGAGATGGGCAATACTGGGTAGTGATGAACAGGTAAGAGAGAGGCTGCCCAGGTCAAGTGTCTGCCTTTACGTGCTCACTCTGCCAACTGTGAGCTTCATTGTCCTCTCCTCATCAGAAAAACAAGACAACAATAGCAACTGCTTTACTTACTTATTTATTTATTTTATTTTTACAGACTGCATTTTGATTCATTGTACACAAATGGGGTACAACTTTTTGTTTCTATGGTTGTGAATGATGTAGATTCACACCATTCATGTAATCATACACGTACCTAGGGTAATGATGTCTGTCTCATTCCACCGTCTTTCAAACCCCACTCCCCCCGTCCCCATTTCCCTCTACACAATCCAATGTTCCATTCTCTCTTACTCCCCCACTCTCCCCACCCCCATTCTGTATCATCATCCACTTTTCAGAGAAAACATTTGGAATTTGGTTTTTGGTTTTTGGGGACTGACTTATTTCACTTAGCATGATAACAATAGCAATTTCTATGTGAACTTCTGAACATGAAAATAGTTACTTCTTAAAAGATTTTTGGCATAAAGAGGTACATAGTAAATGTTACCCATCTCCCCAAAATAGTGTAGAAAGGTGTTATGGTTTGGTGTGAGGTGTCCCCCCAAAAGCTCACATGTGAGACAATGAAGGAAGGTTCAGAGGAGAAATGGTTGGGATGTAAGATCTTAACCCAATCAGTGAATTAATGTTCTGAATGCTCTGATAGGGATTAACTGATGGTAACTGAAGTGGTAGGGTGGGGCTGGAGGAGGTGGGAATTGGAGTGCGGCTTTGGGGTATATATTCTGTATCTGCAGAGTGGAGTCTCTTTCTCTCTCTCTCTGCTTCCTGATGATGTGACCTGCTTCCCTCTGCCATGCTCTTCTGCCGTGATGTTCAGCCTCACCTTGAGCCCCAAGGAATTTAGCTGGCCTTCTATAGACTAAGACCTCTGAAACCGTGAGCCCTCAAATACACCTTTCCTTCTCTATAATTGTGCTATAATTTAGTCACAGCAGCGAAAAAGCTGACTAAAACAAAAGGATACAACTAAGGTCCACTTCACTTATCCTGATGAGGGATAATGATTAAATTCCTTATCTTGGCACACAGTGTGTTGCCTCTAAATGCTTATGATGGAAGAAGTCATCAAGAATGTACAGCATCATTTATTGAAATCTTCATTCATGAGTGCTCTCTGTATTTTACTTAACTTTCTGATGCAGAAAACAGATCAACTTTAGCAATCATTTGCCTTAAAGATTCTTCTCAGGGCAGAGATCAGATGCTGATTGAATCTTCCACTTGTTCTTTGTTGTAAGAAGCCCAAGTTTATTGAAGAGATAGTACGGACTGTGCCAGAGGAAGGACAAATGGAGAAATTAAGCACTTTTGAGGTCAAGGGAAGAACAAGATGAAAGATTTTGCTCCCTATATTTGGAAGAAGTTGATGTTTTATGGATCCTGCCAAGCTGGAGATCTTGAGCTGCTTTCTATCAGCGCTTGGCATAGAGGGCAAAATTTGCCTGAAGATGTGGGTCCTAGACTTGGAGGATGCAGATTTATAAACATTAATCTGTTCCATATGTGGTCTGAAAACATCAATGGCACTTGACCGACGAGACCTCTGAGCTGAAACAGAGGGCATTCAAATGACCCCTAGCTCTGACTGAAGACAGATGACTGGAAACACTTCTAGATGATTTGGGACTTTGCCACATTGCCATGAAGAAGAAACTGTCAATAATTACTGAAATTGATGTCCCTCAAGCCTGGGTGCTCAGAGCAAGTTTCAGAATGCTTTAAAAATATATAGGAATGTGGAAATTTCTTCCACACATAGATTTTTAGAGTAGAGTTCAAACTCTCAACACAACCTCATGTGCACATGTGAGATGAATCTCTTACATGGAACATCCAAATGAAAGAGAGTGTCTTATAAGAAGCTGGTAGAAAAGATTAAAGAAAACCAGTGCATTGGCTGGAGAAATGCACACATAAACAGTATAAAGGCCCTCAGAGTGGCAAAGTCAAATGTGTTAATAAAAATGGGAATAAGAAAAAAAAAATGGGAATATGTGCATGAGTGATAGCTTAACATTCTGGAAGACAACAGCCATGCATTTAAAAATAATTCTGTTGTCAGAAAATCATCACCACATAATTTCAATACCTTTGAATTTATTGAGACTTATCTTATATCCAACATTACAGCTTACATTAGTAGAAGTACAAGAATTCCTATAATACCTCTCTGTAGTATGGTATCCTGAAAGTATTAATTAGATTAAGATTGATGATTTAACTCTATGTTTCTACAGGTTTTGTTTTTTCTTGTTTGCTTGCTTTCTGTCTGCCTGGTAATTCTATCGAGTGTGATATAATGGCAGAATTGTCTATGCCTCCCAGTATATTAAGGACCTGTGTTAAGGTGCATACAAAATTAGTTTACTTTTAAGGTATGGGAAAATATAATTCATGCAAATGTAATCAAAAGAGGGGAAGTGTTGGGGCTATGCTTATGTCAGACAAAATAGACTTTCAGTCAAAATATGTCACAATATATGGTCACTAAATAATAATAAGAAATCAATTCATCACAGGATATAACAATCATACATATGTATGCACCCGATATTGGAGCACCTAAATATATAAATAAAATATTAAGAGAACTAAAGGGAGAAATAGTAATATATTAATAGTAGGATAACCATACTTTCAACAACAGATAAAATATTCAGACTGAGCATCAGTAAGAAAGCAGCAGACTTAAACAACCCTATAAACAAAATAAGCCTAATGTATATACAGAATATTCCACACAATAGATGCGTCAAGTGCACACATAACATTTTCCAGCATAGATCACACATATGAGGTCACAAAATAATTTCAGAAGACTGAAATCATCCCAAGAATCTTTTCCCACCATAATGGAATGAAATTAGAAATCAATACCAGGAGGAAAATAAACAACACACTCTTGAACAACCATTGGGGGGAAAAATTTAAAAAATTAGAAAATATCTTAAGACAAATGAAAACAAAATCACAACATACCAAATTTATGGAATGCAGCAAAAACAGTTCTAAGAGGGAAGTTCAAGTGGTAAATAAATAATAAAGATAATTAGTAAAAGAAAAGAAGATCTCAAACAACTTAATTTTATCCCTCAAAGAAGTAGAGAAAGAAGAAACTAAGACCAAAGTTAGCAGAAGGAGATAATGAAGATTAGAACCATAAAAAATGAAACAAAAATCCAACCACAAAACTGAGAGTTGGTATTTTTAAAATGATAACCCAAATCACCAAACCCTTAGCAAGTAAGCTTATCTATGTTTGCAGATGACATAATCTTAATGTATAGAAAACCATTAAGATTCCATAAAAAATTGTTAGAACTCACAAGTGTATTCAGCATAGCTGTGGTATTAAAAAATATGCCAAAGTAAGATGCATTTCTATTCCCTAACAAAGAAATCAAGAAGCAATCACATTTCATTAGCATCAAAAAGAATAAATTATTTAGGAACAAACAAACTTAATCAATGAAGTCTAATTCAGTCCTAGTACCTCTCCCTCTTTTTCCCTCTCCTACCTCTTACTCCCTTTCCTCTACTCTATTGATCTTTATGCCATTTACCCATAGTTATTTTTTAATTAATTTCTTATAGATGTACACAATGGTGACATTCATTAGAGTATATTCATATATGTACCTAGGAATGTTATGTCAGATTCATTCCACTGTCTTTTCCCACTCCCCCTCCCTTCCCTTCATTTCTCTTTGTCCACTCCACTGAACTTCTATTCTTTTATTTGGAGATTTTGATGGAGATTGCATTGAATCTGTTGATTTCTTTGAGTAGTATGGTCATTTTAATTGCATTAATTCTAATCCATGAACACAAATGTCTTCCATTTATTTTTACCTTTAAAAAATTGTTTCATCAATATTTTAAAGTTCTTGGTAGACAAAAAAAAACAATTGGGATTTTCTCTTGGGGGAGTCAACTCTGATGGAAATTTTGTTTGGCTTTTATTTATTGGATCTTTTTAGTTATACATGATAGTAGAATCAAATCTGACATAATTATAAAATTAGTTTTTATGTCTTCCTGTATAATTAACCCTTTTATCATTATGAAACATTACTCCTTTTCTCATTACTGGGGGTTGAACCCGGGGTCTCACACATGCTAACCAACTCTACCACTCAACTACCTCCCCAGTCCCCAAATCTTCTTCTTTATATTTGGTTATACTATTTATCTTGATGAATTTTCACTGGTATTAATATAGCCCCTCCGACCTTAATATGCACAGTTTGCGTGGTTATGTAGCTTTCTAACCATTTATTCAGTATACCTGTGTCTTCATATTTCAAGGGTATCTCTTGTAGAGAGTATATAGTTGAGTCTTGACTTTTTACTCATTCTGAAAATCTCTACATTCTAACATTTATGTAATTATTGATAAGATGTATTTCAAACATTTTTGTTTTATTTTTAGGTAATTTTTTTAGATATCACTTCTGTTTTTGTCACCCCCTCTTTTCATGACTCCTTTCATGCTATTTGCATATGTTTTTGAAAATTTATTTTAATTTATCTATTGGTTTTTAGTTACATTTGGTCAATGCATTCTAAGTGTATTGCATACATTCTCAATAATACATTTAAGAATTAGAATTGTATAATCAAAGCAAGAGCTGTGATTATATTTACTTTTAGGGTCTTTTAGAAAACCAAATCTCATTGCAATTTGTATAGCTTTAGAAACATGGAAGATTTACAGGGTGCTAGAAGAGAGGGGGAAAGAAAAGAAATGATACAAGAATTGGAACTAGACCCAAAGAAGAAAAATGAGCAGACACCAATTGGCTTGAAGAAGAGAAAGCTCAGAGATAACATTTGACTTTAAATAGATGAACTATTTTCATGTGGTGACCAGATGTTTTCGTCTTTACTCAAAAGAAAAGAAAATAGCTTTAATTGTAACAAGGTGGAATGAATGGTCGTCAGTGGGGGAAAGCACTGATACTTCAAATGTGCAGTGATATTAAAGTTACTAAGAAAAGTTAAAATAACATCTTTACCTCAAAAGCCTTATGGAAGTGTCCTGTTTGTCCTCAGTCTAATAGGAAGTTCATTATTCAGTTTGCCTGCAATAATTTTTAATAGGGTATGGATTATCAGAACACTGAGGAAAAGATCAAATGATAATGGTAAAATAATTTTGGAATAAATGCAAAAGTTATTTTTCCCTTGTGTGTTTCAGGAAAAAAATCCAAAATTAAATCCTTTTTTTTTTCAGGGATAAGGTTACAGATTTAGCAAATAAAAATACAGGATGTTCAGTTAAATTAGAATTTCAGGTTAATTGTGAATTATTTTTAGTGTAAGTGTGTCCCATTCAATAACTAGGATATACTTACACTAAAACATTACTCTTTGTTTATTTGAAATTTAAATTCAATTTGGTATTTGGGTTTTCATATTTTATCTGGAGATAAGTAAATAAAATTTATGAGCATTTGATGTTTAAGTTATTTTCTTTTTTTTTTTTTTTTTTTTTTTTTT
>JAJEJO010001882.1:15345-29399 GCA_020662805.1 Glaucomys volans
CTTTGAACTCATGATCCTCCTGCCTCAGCCTCCCAAGCCGCTGGGCAAGGACTTACGTCCTTTGTCCTGTATTTGGCTATTCCTCAACTAAGCAGATGTATTTGTAACTTGCTCAGAGATGTGATGTGTTTCTGGTGTGGTGAACAGCTTTATGAATATTTTCACCTTTGTTTAAACTCTCACTGGAGCATTTACAACCATTTACCAAGAGGAGATGACTTCTAGAATATTTTCTGTCAGGTTTTCAGCCCTCAGTCCTACACATATTTCCACTTTTACTAATAATTGATTCTGCCTTTTGGATATACCTATACTGCCTGTTTGGACATTTCTCTGGCCAGTCAATGAATCCATGTTCCTCAGTCCTCTCTCTATCAGCTCATAAGACTTTTATTCCTTTCGGAAGTCCCTTATAAATTAAATACTGCAACCTGCATGTGTGCATATGGACAGCCAGCTTTCTCTCTCTGCTGTTGGTGAGTGATCTGAATATCTATGTTTCAGAAGTCACTGGGCACAGTACACCTTGACATATGAATGTCAGAATTGTCTCCAAAAATGACTGCCATCAGTTCCTTTCCTATGCTCTTCACATTAAGTGGTAGAATATGACTTCTTTCCCTGTAAATCTTTTGTTGGTGACTTGTTCAGCCATAAAGTGCACTGGAAGTGACATCCTAGCACCACTGAGGTCAGGTCATAAGAAAACTTAGTTTCCACCTGAGTCTCTCAGATCCTTGCTCTTAGGACTTTCTCACTCAGACTCCTTGGCCTGCTGGAGAAAGCTCAAGTCACGTGAAGGAACCAATCTGCTGACTTCATGACTCCCACTGGACTCCCAGCCAAGATGAACAGACTGTCATTTAAATGACCCATCCTGGACATTGACCAAGCTCTTTTCCTTAACCAAACCCTACTTGGGCTCTTCTAAGTCTTATTCTTGACTAAGCCTCAGTCTTGGACCATTCTTTCCAGATCCACAGAGTCCAGTTTCAGCAAGAATCCTGCTAAGTGTGTTTAGAATCCCCCATACCCTTAATATCCTACCATTCTTCATGATAGCTAATCAAATTCCTTATGCCCTACACTGGACATCTGATCATGCTGGCCTGCCTTCAACAAGAATTCTGTTTGGTCAGTTTAGCAGGAATCTTCCCTGCCCTCTGTGTCTCTTCTAAGTCATTTTCCATCCAACAAATTCCTCAATCTGTTCCTTGGCTATAAATCTGCACTTGGTCTTGCTATATTCAAAATTGAACCCAATTCTGTACTGAGGTATCTTCTCCAATTACAATAGTTTCTGAATAATTTATTTTTTCTTCCTTCCTTTCATTTTTCTTTCCTTCTTCCTGCTAACACCACTACCACCTTTTTCACTGTTTTAACTGGCTTCAGCTCTATTCAGTTCTTTTAAAAAAACAACAACAGCAAAAAATCCAACCCAGTTAGTCCTTCAGGTGACTGTCAACACCATGAATAGCCCAAAGTGTGACCTTCCCAGCTAAGACAGTCAACCTTTAGGACCATGAAAAATAATAACTGATTGTTTAAGCCACTAAATTCTTTTATAGTCTCTTGTAACAGAAAACTCTATTTGTTACTTAAGGACTTTTTGGAAAGTCACAAATTTTTATTAACAATACACCATAGAGGATGAACAAAAAGATACTGTACACCTTTCTGATTAATATTAAAAATGCTTTAAAGTATATTAAAACGTTTCCCTAATTAGACAAGTAATAATAGATAACATTGGAAGGTGTTTATAGCTATTGAAATTAATAGAATCAATATTATTTTCTCTTTTGGATAACTAAAAAAATATGAAAAAGAAAAACCATTATCAATGACAGATACTATTTAATATTTTGTTTTTTAAAAAAATTTCATTAGTACCTCCAGGGTGTTCTGAATTTGGTACTCTTAATAAATGTATGATACTGATGTTTTTGTTCTTGTTTCACTAATGACAAGACTGAGGTCTAAAGTGGTTAAGTAATTTATTCAATATTTCACTGTCAAGATTTAAGTCAATATCTTCTTGTTTTTAATTCCAGGCTCTTTTCCAGGAAATTCTGGCAAGATGCAAATAATAAACCAAAATCCAGATCTGGAAGTATCACCTCAGTTTCTGAACTCTGGGGCCATGACTGAAGAAAGTGAAAACTGGTTCACTTTGGGGAAATCCACACTGAGAGAGCCTTGATGTTTCTATAGGGAATCAGACAACACAGGATTCAGATTGAATTTCACTCTAGAAATGATTGTGCTGGTTTGTTCAAGATTCAGTTCCGAATTATACTTTAATAAGAACAAAATATGACTTTATGGAAGAAAATATGAGACCCTAAGAGGGAAAAGCCTGGATCCAGGTCTCAGGGTAGACCACCGCAGAAAAACTGTGGGAATCCACATCCTCAGCCTCCCACTGCAGAGGCCTCCTCCCTCTCCAGAAGTCTCTAACCAACCACTTAGCAAATACCAGACATTGCTTCTAAACTGTGTGAAATCAAGACAGTGCTTCATGCCTGTGGGTGATACAGAAAGATCCAGGTCCAGTACCAAGTCATTTTTGGCCTCAGAAACACTGCCTGAAAACCAGTTTGTCATTTCTATCTTTATGCCCATTTCTTAACAAGACAGATGATCTAGAACACTGCTGTCCAATAGGAGGGTCTGTGTTAATGGAAATGTTTTCTAATCAGCACTATCCAACGTGATAGCCACTAGCCATATGTTTCTACAGAGTACTTGTAGAACCGATGTGTCTGAGGAACAGAATTTTTAATTTTGTTTCATCATAATTAATTAAAATAACCACTATGGTTAGTGTCTACCATATTGGACTGGATCACAAAGGGATCTTGTCCACCTTTGAGAAAAGTGAAAATAGAGAAACAACTTTCTCCTCTTTCTGGAGCAGGAATTTCTGTTGCTTTTGCTCATGGTGCTGATGAAAACACATACTTTTGAATCTGATTCTCAAAACCATGTTTAAGTTCTCTTATATGTTCTTTCAAACTAAGGTTTAATTCAATAAACTACAAAGTTAAAAAAAAAGTGACAGTGGTCCTTCGATTCTTTCTGCGTTCTTTATTGTTCTTCCCTCTTTCTCCCACCTCTCTAAATTCAGAGGAAAAAAAGAAATAAGCTGGGAGTGGAGTTATCAGATAAAATATTGTATATCCAGTTAAATGTAAGATAAACACCCTAATTTTGGGGGGGATAGGTACATCCCCCATGTGACAATTTGGGACATAATAGTAAAACATTATTTGTTGCTTATCTGAAATTCAAATTTAGCTGGACAGCTTATATTTTTAATCTGCTAAATCTGGCAATCCTTACTGGAAGAGAAACATACAACCAGCTTTTTGAAAATGTTCTGTACCCTTGAATCACTGGACAGAAGAGCAGTGCACATTGATGGCTGGGTTATCTGAGAGCCTCTCAGTTCACGGGCAGGGAAGACAAGGGCCACAGGCACAGCACAACATGGGGCAGCTGGGTATGAGGCACTGTAACCAGGAGGGGTTTGCAGAAGGTCTCATCTGCTCAGCTGCATAAATGAAATCCAGAAGATTGAAGAATTCTTGTAAAATTCTTAAGTCTCATATATCTCCACACAGGACAAAAGAGAGAAAAGAACTAACTCCCCACAAGTTCTTCTGATTCCCTCCCAGTCACCATTCCTCACTTCTCTTCAAGGATAATCACTGTCCTGGCTTCCTCCCTGGTTGATATTAACTTTGCCTGCATTGAGACTTCACAAGTAACTCCAGTGCAATGCCTTCTGTGGTGGAAGTTTGCTTCTGGAATGCTCAGAGAGGCACTGGAGATCTCTTATCACCTAATGCAAGCAGAGATGCGAACCATCCCAGAGGGTTTTGTTCTCTGTGGACTGTTCTGTTTAAGGTTCCTTCTGAGTGATAAAGTTCTGTGAGTACAACCACACATCTGGGTTTTCTTCCCAGCTCCACCCCATAGTGACACCTGAACTTCAGTTTTGGTCCACCAGCCCAGTGATTCTGGATTTTTTTTTTTTTTTCTTGTCATGCTAGGGATCCAGCCCAAGAATTCACCTGTGCTAGGTGAGCACTGTCTCACTGAGCCACAACCCCAGCCCCAATCTAAAGTTCTTATCACCACTGCATTTTCCCTGGGAACCTACAGATGCCTCTGGGTGAAAGCTGCCCCCGCCCCCGTCTGGCTCAGCTGGGTTTCCCTCCTCGGATGGAGACTCTTGACTCTGTCTTATTTCACTGCTGCAGGACCTCTTTAGGTCTCCAGGTTCACGGCTATTATTGTTGGGTTTTGCTAGTTGTTCTCAGCAGGACATCCAGTCTGGATGACCTAGTCTGCTATTTTCCAAAGCAGATTCCTCAGTATTTGAGACCTGGGTGCATTCTGCAAATCCTGGACAGGATTGGAGACACAATCAGCCTCAAATTTAGTGGCACTTCTGCCAGAGAAGGACATGTTCCTGGCACAGGGAAATTCCTCCAGAACTCAGAGGATCAGTTTCCCTGGAGCACATGCCAAGAAAGTGTCCAACATATTTGTGCAATGCTTGTGTCGTCTCTTCTGCTCCAAATAGGGAAACAAGACTCAGTGATCTGCTGCAATGTGCTTCAGTGATTTTCCTAAATCTTGCTTATACCTTGAGCTCATGAGCTTTATATCTGTCTCTGAAAATGAAAGAGTTGACTGTTATTATTGAATCACACTACAATCATCCTGTCAAAACTCCATGTGCTAATTGAAGTCATTAAAATTGAGAGATTAAATATTAATAAATCAAGATTCCTTCTCTCAAAATTCTCAAAATCAAGATCTCTTTTCAAAGTATATTTCCCCCACAAACATCATTTCTATTCATTTTTTATTTTTTTTACAGAGACATAATATTTGTACATCTTTACGGGGCACATCATGGTAATTCAATACATGTATACAACGTATGATAATCAAATCTGGGTATTAAATATTTCCATTAATTCAAACATTAATCATTTTACATGTTGAAAATTTCTACTCTTCTTTTCTAGACATTTTGAAATTCATCATCGATGGCTTTAACCACTAGTTGTTGGACTGTGCTAGAAAAAACGGAAGTTACCGTCTCACTGTAACTTTGTTTTGCTGCACCTTGTGGAACTTCTTTCAATCCCTCCTCTTCCTTGTCTCTGGTGACCACTAGAGAATTCTGCATCTCTATGAGATTGACTTGTTAGTTTCTATGTAACTGAGAACTTGTTATATTTGTTTTTTAACATCTAGTTTTTTTCATTTATTAACATTCTGACCTCAAATTTCATCCACGTTACTGCAAATGATAGAATTTCATTCTTTTTATGACTGAATAGTAATATTCCATTTTATCTATGCATTGTATATACACATGCATTTTGTATTTACCCATTGAAGGGCATCCAGTTTCATTCTAGATTTTAGCTATTGGGAATAGTGCTTCAATAAATTTGGAATATATATATACAAATATAAGTGAGTAATATATATATATATATATATATATATATATATATGTTTGTGAAATGACTATATTGCCTTTGACTGTGTACCTAGTAGTGGAATTGCTGAAACATATAGAGATTCAAGTCTTATATTTTTGAGAAAACTCCATACTGTTTCCTATAAAGTACATACTAATTTACATTCCCACCAACAGTGCCTAAGAGTACCCTTTCTCCACATCCTGACCAGCATTTATTGTCAAAATATATTCTTGATTCCACCTAAATTTGTAATCAACTAACCAGCACAATTGGGTGGTTAAGGGAATTTAAAAGGAATATGTCATAGTTAGAATGACAATCTCATCCACCTGCACACCCATGTCTTTTGTAGTTGATATATAGAATCAACTGAGGTGTCTGTCAAAGGATGAATGCATAAGGAAAATATGCTTGTCTGCAGCGGGCTATTATCTCACCATGAAAGAATGAAATCTTGTCATTGGTGGCGACATGGATGGAACATGAGGGTAGTATGCTCAATGAAGTGAGTCGGACACAAAGACAAATACTGCATGTTCTCATATATGGAAGCTAAAAAGGTTGATCTCATAGAAAAAGAGTAGGATAAAGGTCACTAGTGGTTAGTAAGGGGAGAGGAAGGGGGAAAGCAGGAGGTTGGATAATGGGCACAAAAATATGATCACACAGGAGGAATAAGGTCTAACGTTCTACAACACAGTAGGGTTACTATGGTTCACAAAAAGTTATTATATATTGTATAAAGAACTAGAAGAGAGGAGTTTGAAGGATCACACACACAAATGATATATTTTTAAGAAGATGGAAATGCTAATTGTCCTGATTTGGTCATTGTGAATTGTGGATTTATCAACTGATCACACTGTACCCCCAAAATATATACAATGTATTATTGCGTGTCAATAACAAGGATCTATGTTCTGCTAATCCATGCTCTAAACATATCCCTACATTGGGCTGGATGCTTGGATTATTTATGTGCCATTCTCCTTAACTTTCCCAATTGTGTTCATTTTTTATTTTGTTTTGTTTTTCTTCCATCAATGGAATTGACCTTTGAATTCACTATTGTAAGAAACAGCTCCATGAGCATATTAATGCCATACTTATATGAAGGGGTTGGGTGTGGTAAGAAATGTTTTCCAATATGTCAAACAGTGCTCTTAAAAATTCCTGGAATTTTTGTATGATCTAAATAAAAAAATAAAGAAAAAAATGAAGAAAAAGACAATTTCATGGAACATTTTCTGTCCATCCAACTCCCATCATAATAACGGAAAGGAAAACTGTAATATTGAGGCACATATGAGATGAATTCTTTATTTGTTTCCATATCTTGTGTTATGATCATGTTTTTAATAACTTTCTGGCTGAATCACTGAGAAAAGTATTGACATGTTTTCAACCCAAATTTCTGAAATTGCATTTTATTTTCTTCTTTCTGGACTTTAATTTTCTTTGTGGCCTTTGCCAGTAAGGAAAGATTGTCAATAACTTTTTTAGCCATTATAGACAAAACAGAGTAAAGAATATCTTATTGCTGAAACAGGGTGTGGAAGCTCTGATAGGGACCAGTAAATTATTTGCCAAACTACTTTAGGATATGATATATTTTCCCTGACATTCTCAACATCAAATGATAATGGAATGGTATAGTGAGTTAACTGAGGGATTTTATTGATTAGATTCCTATTTCATTGCTTTTCCTCATATTGAAAAGAGCTCTCAAACCACTGGAGCGTGCATTCCCTAAGGGCAGGAGCTTTGTCATTTTCTTTACGGGTTTAGTTTATATGTTTATACGTGGCTGACACAATAGTATCCATTGTAAATATTTGTTGATTGAACAAATGAATTAAACTGAAGACCTGTAGAGCAATAGAGACTGGATGGAGTTCGGAGGTCATGAAGTCCTCGCTCCACTCCATAGACAGGGGGATTGTTAGGTATGGACCTCCACGTGACGCATTCCAAGTCAGAGATGGCAGAATAAAGGAGAAGCATTTCAAGCTCACATCTGATCTATGATCAGAGCTCTTGGCCTCCTGAACTCATAGCTGCAAAACCCAATTTTGTCCTGAGGAGTTTGAAACTAAGATACACCACCTAGATCACAATCCAAGGAGGCATTTTCCATAATCAACAGAGAGCCTTCAGTTATCAACTCCCATAGTGTTTGCAAAGAACCACTTCAACTGCTTTTATTCAGTGATATATATATAAAGGCTTGAGCAGTCTGCTTGAGTGTTCCTCTACATCGATGATGAACCCTTGGAGTTACTTTTCCCCAGATATTTCTCAGTGCTTATTTCTAGGGAACCCAGACTTTAGTAGGTCCCTTACTCCATTTACTCTGCCTCTTTCTAAGAGCTATTTAAAAGTTGGCATTGCTTTACACTGACTTTCAGGACTACTACCTCTCCAAACTCCACGTCACCACCACCTCTGGAGGCCTGCAGGTGCCTCCCCTCCCTAGGCACTGCACAATGTAGCTAATGTCCTCTCTTCCTCACCCCCTAATTCTAAAAGTGAGTATCTTCCCATTGTACTAAGATATCTCAGTACGACCCCTCTCTTCCAATTACCACTTCTTTAAACTTTGATAATAACACTAGGACAATTTGAAAATACTATGGACTGAATGCTTGCATTCTCCCACATTCTGTTGAAGTCCTATCCTCCCCAAGGTGATGACAGTGGAAGATGGAGCCTTTGGGAAGTGATTAGGTTGTGAAGGTGAACCTCTCAAGAAAGGGATCAGTGCCCTTTTATAAAGGAGGCCCCAGAGAGCTCCCTGCCCTCTTTGACCATGTGAGACACAGCAAGACAGCTGTCTATCAACCAGAAAGTTCGGTCTTATCAGATACCGAATCAACCAGCATCTTGATCTTGGACTTTATAGCTATTAAGCCATGAGAAATGGATTTGTCTTGTTTATTGGTTACCCAGTTTATGGTATTCTGTTTTAGGCAGCCATAACAGGCTAAGATAAGAATTAATCCAATAAATTAACTCCTATTGACTTTCTTTGTAAGCCATTGAAGTGATTTTGAACTCAGTCAATGTTGACTCTACATCTTTCCCTCTCGTTTGCCCTACACTGATGAATACGTGATTCAAGCACTGTTAATTGAGTCCCCACTACCTTTCTAGTCTTTAACTTTATGTTACCCTCTTTAATTCCATCAACAACTCTACACAGTAGATACTATTGTAACATTTCTTAGAGAGCATAGAACCCTTTATATAGATGATGTCACTGAGGCTCCTAGAAGGGACAGGACCAAATCTAGGCTCACACAGCTCATAAGTGGCAAATCAAGTCAAAATTCTTTTATGGTTCTCTTTCTCCAAAGCCAGGGTTTTATTATGGTCATGAAAGAGAAATGACAAATAATCTGGTGACTGAGAGGCTCTCACAGAACTTTTGAGTAAGGCAGAGAAATATTCCAGAAAGATAGGTGAGACCATGGAGACTTGGGCACATAGGTTTGAATGTATTATTGAGAAAATCATGCAACTTTTCTGACTTTACTTTCCCCAACTGTGCAATGCGTCTGCCCTACATTTGGCATGAGGGTTAGAGATGAGGAATTAACATTCCGTGCACAATGCCTGGGACATCAAAATGAAGAATGGCCCTAATTATTAGTAACAGTAGTGTCAGTCTTTACCTGAATGTGTGACTTAAATTAGATTTAGTCTGTAAAGGTTTTGTTTACCTGTGGGAGCGAGAAGTCTAGGACTGCATTCTATTGTCCCAACCACAACATGACAAGTATAATTTAACAAGGGTCCACATACCAAGTATCCTTTTAGTTAAAGCAACTCTACTTAAAAATCCCTGGTTAAGTGTTGAAATGGCAAGAGCCCTGGACTGTAGCTTTTAGCTAATCCATTTTTTACTTTATAACCAAATAATTTCCCAATTTCCATAGAAAGGTCAGGAAATGTCCCTGCTTTAGAAAGTGGAATGGCACTGGCCTTCCCCCAAAGAAATGCTATATCTGGACTAGTATTTCAGTTTAATGAAATAATAAACATTATTCATAATAAGCTAATAAAATACCTTTATTTCCCGTTAACTATGTAATTAAAAATATTTACATGCTTAATTATAACTTTTATTTACCTTAATAGCTATTGCTTTCTTTAGAGGATACATCTGTGAATGTAAAAAAAAGAAAAAATGAGAAATGAAAAATAATTCAATGACTTTATGTCTTTTTATCAGACTATAAATGTTAAGTGACAGTCACCCCTTTTGGTCATTCTGATTATTCATAAATCCATGAAAATTTCATTAGTGCAGCCAGGATTGCCTACAGATCTCTATGACAGGGCTGTAATTACTATAGGTAGATTAGCAGTATCTCATTGACATTCTACAATCTTGATTTCAATAAGGCATTTCACACATCAAGATTTCCAGGGGCAGAATCAAGAAGAACTAGAAGGTTGGCAGTTTGCAATTTAGAGGGAGTTCAGGTTCACAAAGCTAATTCCTCCCCAACACCTAATTCCCACTTCTTCCTTGATTATGTAAGTTCTGGTGTGCTGGTGGCAGCAGCGGTGATAGAAATTTGACCAGCTAAACAACTATGTCTTTCATCTTCCCTTGCAGAAGAAAAATGATTAAATAACCAAGTTCTGCTCAGTGGGTATTAGTGGAAGTTGGGTGGATCTTTGGGAAAATCCTTTAAAAGGCTGCTAACTTCATTGACTTGCAGCTTCTGCCCTTGGTTCTGCTCTTGTCTTTTTTCCTACCTTGAGAAAGGGTATGGATAAGCCCTTTCTAAGCAGGAAAAGACAAGCACAAGCTAAGGTGTCTGGGTTAAATGAGAGGAAGAGTCAGGATCCCTGATTATATCATGGAACTATTTTAACAACCCTGGGAAACCTCTTCCAGACTTCTAGTTCCATGAGAAAAAGAAAACTTTTCCATTATTTTAAAGTCACTATTTCTCTGGTTTCAGTAATCGGGAACTAAGTATGATTTCTAAGTGGTAAGGGTTTATACTCTGAAAAAATAAAACTAGACATATCCAGTTTTTCCTAACATAAACCACAGACAATAAAACTAAATCAATCTTCTTAGCTGTCATGGAAAAGGAGAATATAAAAGGAAATCTTAAAGAAGTTTGAGAAAATCTAGATTAGAAGTCATGAGATGCTTGTGGGAAGAGACCAGGCTTTATTTTTGGCCATTTCTCTAGTGTCCAGCACAGAATGAGGCACACTGAGGGTTAGGATGACCGACCATTCCATTTTCTTGGGACTGTCCCAGGTTTAGCACTGAAAAATCCCACATCCCCAGAAACCAGGATGGTCATTCTACTGCAGGTAGCCAATCCTTCTGTGTTGTGGAGGAAGTCAAAGGTAAATCTAGAAGGTTGTGCCAGGGCACCTTGTTGTTATGCCTACCCTCTTCTAGGCTTTACTAATTAAGTACCTGGATGAGGATACAAATGGGACAAATTCAATTTTGTAGAAATCAAAAAGTTGGGAGAGATAGCTATGTTAGATAGCTTAGTATCTCTGTGATCTATACACTCAATAAGAACAACTCAGAGGAGGAAAAGTTTATTTTGGCTCACAGTTTCAGAAGCTCAGACCTTGGTCAGCTGACTCTATTACTCAGGGTCAAAGGTGAAGCAGAACATCATGGTGGAAGGGTGTGGCAGAGTGAAGCAGCTCAGTCATGGTAACAGGAGCAGAGAGAACTTGGGTACAAGGAACTCAGGATAATACAATCCTTAAGGGTAAGGTCCCAGTGACCTACTTGCTCCAGCTATGACCTACCTGCCTATAGTTACTATTCATTAATTCATTCAAATTATTAAGCCATCAAGTGGATTAATCCACAGATTAGATCACAGATCTGGTGATCTAATCATTTCACCTCTGAACATTCCTACACTTTCTTACATGTGAGCTTTTGGAGGACACCTCATCTCCAAATCATAACATTCTGCCCCTGGCCCCCCAGAAGATCATTGTAATCTCATGATGCAAAATACATTTGCTCCAACTCC
The DNA here is from genome assembly GCA_020662805.1 of Glaucomys volans. Classification (NCBI taxonomy): domain Eukaryota; kingdom Metazoa; phylum Chordata; class Mammalia; order Rodentia; family Sciuridae; genus Glaucomys; species Glaucomys volans. The sequence continues at coordinate 26,897 of JAJEJO010001882.1, forward strand.
AAGAGTTCTTAGTCTTAACAATTCCAGAATTTTCCAAAAGTCCAAGTCCAAAATCTCACCCAGATGCCTCTTAATATTAGGCATCTCTTAATCCAATTAAGTTAGCAATCCAGATTAACCATCATAAGAACTGATACTTTGGAATGCAAATCCGTAATGTCTTTGCACTTTGGATAATAGATAAAATATTAGGAGAAAACTGGGGAAGATGTTATTTTGTTGTAGCATCCATGAAAGTTGAATGTATGTGGATGGATGGGACAAGAATCAAGGGGAATTCTGTTCATGCAATAATGGGATATGTCTTCCACAACAGCTAAATAAAGCATTCTTAACCATTCATGGATGGAAATGATATAACATCCAGGCAAGAGAGAGGATGCTGCTCAATCCTCACAACTGGAATTTTGTGTCCCATTCTAGGTGACATGCTTTAAGCATTATCTCAGCCGAACTATGTCCAGAGGATATCAGAGTGGTTTAGGAAGTGAAGCCACTGTATTTGAGGAGCAGCTAGAGAAGGTGGGGAAGTTTAAAGTCAAGAAGTTCACTCCAAGAAGGACAGAATAAACTCTTCAGATTCTTCAAGGATTTCTCTCTGAATAAGAAGCTGCATTTACTAGGGTACTGAGTTTTCTATTACTACTCTAACAAATGACCACTTTGTGGCTTAGATCCATGCAAGTGATCAGTTTTGGAAGTCAGAGGCTGATACAAGTATTTTTTTTTCTAACACAAGTATTATGGTCCAAAATTAAAAAGTGGTCACATATGTGTCCCTCCTGGCCTATCTAGGGGAGAATCTGTGCCCTTGCTTCCCCTCTCTAACTTTCAGAGACTAGTCACATTTCTTGGTTCATGGTCCACATCCTCTGTCTTCAAAGTCAACAATGCAGCATTTCTCTGCCCTGCATCCATCATCATGTCTGTTTTTGACCATCTTCTTCTGCCTACACCTCAACTTTTTTAAAGATTCTCTTGATTACATGGGACCCACCTAACTGATTAGCAATTATAAAGCTAAAGTTCTCCGAAGAAGTTGCATTTATATTAAAGATCCTAGAGATTGTTTGATATTGGCTGAGTAGAATAGTGTGACATTGGAGAGATGGAATGTCATAGCATAAGTCCAATAATATCCTGGGCTATCTTAGTTTCCTTAATAACCATTTACTTTCAGTCTGTGTGTATGACCTAACACTTTCCTGACTGTAAGGTAAAACTCTTGGAATGTATTGCTAAGCTTAGCAGACCTCATCCTCCATCAACCCTAAAGCTAAGAATGCTATGAAACATTTGAAACCTATGAAAAGAATTCCTCACTTTGCTGCAGCTTGCTTCCTTAATTAATCCACCAAAATATCTGTAAAGTGTGTTAAGTGTCAAGATTTATGACTTTCTGTTTTCAGTGACTATAAAAATTCGTGTAACCTCTTCCATGGTGGATCGTTTCATTCAGGGTAACTTAAATCCATGATTTGAACAATGTTCACTCATATTTGGCTCAGAATAAACTATGTTCTTTGAAGCAGGGTTGCTATTTTTTTTAACAACCTTCAGAATTCCACTTGGAACCTTAATTCCTTCCTGCTGTATATAGTAACATAACATGTTGATACGTTTTGGTAATTGGAAAGAGGCATTTTGGTGGGGGACATTATTTTGCCTACCACAGTATGCCTGCTTTGTAGTTACAGATGAAGATCTATACTGGTTGGGTTGAATCTACAAAAGTCAGGAATGAGCTGCTTCAGAAATTAGAGTTTCCTATCATTGTAGGTGCTGGATCATAGACTGAATTAACCAGAATATTGTAGAATTGTGCTATCAAAACAGTAATTACTTGCCGTACACATAACTACTTGAATTTTAATTTTGATTGACTCATTTGTTCCCCACTTACACTGGGCATATTTTAAAATCCCAAAAGCCACTGTGGGTAATCGCCACTGAATCAGACAGTGTAAACATAGAATATTTGTATAATTTCAGAAAGTGTACTGAAAAACTTTCTGCTTAGTGTGGTTCAGGGTCCAGCACATCAGCATTGCCTGGGATCTATATGTGCTTTGAAATAATGTCCAAATCTCAGATAAAATTCCGTGGATTCCAGGAATTCTTTTCTGGATTCTTCCTTCATGTTAATCTTTGACGAATTTTCATCTCTCTGTTTGCTTTATTGTAAATGCAAACTATATACAGAATTGAATTATGCTGTATTGTTGCTGCTATTATTAAAAAGTACTCCAAAAGAGGAGAAAGTTAAAACCATGTAAATGTTCCAGACCAGTCGTCATCCTCTTTACATATGAAAGGAAATAGTAACTAACAGTACTATTGTACCCCCCAAACTCATCTAGTGCAGTTTCTATTGGTGTGCAGCAAATTATCCCAAAATGTGGTACAAACAGTCCCTGACTTGTAATGGTTTGACTTGTGATTTTCTTTTACTTTACTACGGTACACAAGTGATAGACATTCAGTAGAAACTGTGATTCAAATT
>JAJEJO010001882.1:29409-70773 GCA_020662805.1 Glaucomys volans
TACGGTACACAAGTGATAGACATTCAGTAGAAACTGTGATTCAAATTTTGAATTTTGGTCTTTTCTCAGGCTTCTGACATATGGCACAACGTTCTCTTGTGATGCTGGACAGTAGAAAGTCTCAGCTCCCAGTCAGCCTCACAATCACAAGGATAAACCACCTATATTTATAGGGTACAGTGCAATAAGCCATGATGTCTGGAAAGTTAGGTGTATTAAATGCATTTTTAAAATTTTTGATATTTTAAATTAATAATGGATTTATTGGAACAACCCCCAAGATAAGTTGAAGAGCATTCGTCATTTACACAGCTTGAGGTGTGGAGTTAGGTAGCTCTCAATTAGCATCGCTCATGTCTACCTATCAGCCGGCATTGTAGTCATCGGAAAACTCTGCCAAGCTGGACAGCAAAGGTGGCATATGATTGGCAGTTAATGCTGGCTGTGAGTTGATGCACCTGTGACTGCTCTGCCCAGAATTTAGTCTCTTTTTAGAGGGATTTCTTCCACAGTGACTGATTTCTCTTCAAAGAAGTATGTCTCCCAAGAGAATGAAATGGAGACTGCTTGATATTTCTTGCCTGGCAAGTTAGACACAGCTGCTGACACTGCATGTTTTTTTTTCTTTTTATTTGACAAAGGGTTCATTAAGGACAGTGGAGAGAATCAGGGATGTTGGCAAAGAACTTGCCTCTTAATAGGAGATGGATCAATGAGTCTTCATACATGTTTTAGACCTACCATGATATCTCATAGTAGAATCTGAGCTCAGCTATTCTCCACTGCTAATGCTCTCAAACACTGTAAGTATTATATTTTATATGGGTTTATAAAAACTGAAGATATCCCTTTGCATTCTCTTTAGTCGTTGTTAAGGAAAAAAGTAAAATCAGGTAGCCTGTTAAATTTCATACACAAGTATTAGTTAAGAGGTCCTTACAAAATCTATACCAATTTGTGGAGTTAGTCCTACAAGGCTTGGAAAGAAGATGGGGTGTCTAGGGTGTCCCCTGTTTGGCTGTGCCTCTATGTACATCCAGACTTCTGCCTATGTTCCTTTTCCCCTCTATGCATCCTTTCCATTGTTTTACTTCTCTTAGTTCCACATTATCTGGGACTCACTCTATAGAACCTATTCCCTTTCCTGAGTCTTCTGTTGAATACTCACCCTTCGATTATGCAAATTACACATCATACCTCCTAAACATGGTGGCATTTTAATGGGGATTAAAGGAAAGAATCTAAACAATGATTGGGGTGAGAATGAAGGTATCTTGTAGTTGTATGACAACTTTCTTAACTACTTACTTTTCTTATCTATCAGATGAGAAAATTTGGGACTAGTAATGAACTAGGATGTCTTTCTTGACCCCAAATATTCTGATTCCATGCTGGAATCCTTTATACAAATAAAGATACCATAGTCTATAAAAGTGTCCCAAAAGGGCTCTAAAATCCTTAGGGTCTGTCGCAACAATATGCCAACTTGAGCCAGAGACAAAGTGGCTCAAATGTAAGCAGCCACATGGGGACTTTACTGGTGACTCATTTTTGATAATCAAGCTCTTAGTGATAGGCCAGCTTGAGGCCTCTTCTCTCCTTAATGATCAGCTACTTTGAGGTCCTAATAGCTACTGCTATTTAGAACAAGATAAGAGCATCATTTCCTCATCAAATTGAATACCCATTTTTCTAATGTTCTTTCTATTTCAGATGAGAGGCATCTTATCTTTCATTATTTTAATTTTGCAGACAAGGGAGTTGAAGTCTGAATCAATGTAGGTTTTCATTTAATGAGAGAAAAAGACTTTGATACAGTTTCTTTCATTTTTATAAAATGGGTTTTGAGTTAAATGACCATTTCTAAAGGAAATCCATGCCACAGAACTTAACTTTGTCCATGTTGTATTTACATATACAGGACATGTAAAACCTAAATTAAGGAGGGTAAATTGAGGATGACTATAGCTGCCATTTATTGAGCACCCATAAGGAATGGTATTCAGCTTTGTACTTTTCATTCAAACCTCTGAAAACAAATAATAATGGAACTGGAATTTTCACTCAGGTCTGACTGCCTCTACAGCCCAAGACTGCACAAAGAAAATATCATTTTTAAATTGACATTGAGGATAAAATTACAGATTAGGATTGTGCAGAAAGTTGCTTTGTGAGTTACTTTTTATATTTCAGAAGTGCTGGTGACATTGTCGAAACATTGAATTACTCTTTAATCAAAGGAAATGGAGTGCTTTCTCTTTGCTCTGTATTTTGATCATTAATCTTAAATACATGCCCAATATATCCTGAAACTGTTAATAAATGAATCCAGAGCTACTGTGGATAAAAGGTATGGGAAGAACTGGTAACCTGAGTTTGATAATTGTTAATAAATTCATGCTAGTCTTAGCTTCCTCTGTATGTAAACTGCTATTCTTCATGCATTCTGCAGAGAGGAAATAGTATTTTATTAGCAAGGTAGAAGAGGATGAAAGTTTAAAACTGGAAGAAATGGGAGACAGCAAAGGAAACCAACATTTCCAAATCCTTCTGGGTAAGAAGTGAGCATTCTAGAGTCTACGTGGCAACCGGAGGAGCAATGTCTAAACACTCCCTGAGAATAACCACTGACAACAGATGTGAGGGCACCATGAGAGCCAAATCTGTAGACACGATTGAGGTCATAGTCTGATGAAAGCCAACTATCAACGTCATCAAAATAGAAAATGTGAGTTGACCTTTCAATCTAAGGCATGACAGATATCTGCAAGTCAACCTGTCACTTCAGAGGGTCTGAGCCCTCACCCATAGCAGAGAGTAAGTCAAACACAGGTATTCTCCTTTACAGGATTAATTACTATGTCAGCCTGTTATTCGATGCTTCAGTATAGGAAGATACCTGGTCATCCATTTGCCTCTTGCCAGATTTTGGATAATAATTTTTCTTAACAATGGCAACAAAATAATTAAAAAGCAGAAGTTATTAAATAATGCTATGAAAATAAGCAGCAAAATTAAAATATTCATAATTATTTCAAAATATCATTATCTGAAAACAATATGAAAGGTACATCTTCTGCAATTTTCATCCAGAGGAAAAAATATTAAAGACTAGAAAAACAAGGAAACAATGGTATAAAAGAATAGTATCAACTATAAGCATCAAGTTGAATACTAACCAATCCAAAACCACAATAAAATGATTTTTTTTTCTACAAATATTTAAAAAATTTGAGACCCTAACTACCTGAATGCCCAATTCTGGAGAAGAAAATGTAATGATATATAATGAAATGATCTTGAAGGGATGAGCCACTCCTACTGTCCTTGTATGAGAAGGATGAAATTGTGTTCATCAGAAGTGAAGATCAGACTCTGCTGGACAAGAGAGCTTTGTTGCAGATTTCTATAATTTTAAAAATGTGTATTGTTTTCCTGATTGTGAAGGAATATATATCTCAAAACTTCTAAAAGTGTATATTCAAACCTACACATATGGATATCTAAATATAAAATGTGTATTTCATGCATCATGGAAATAAGAAAATATGTCTAAAGACGAGTTCAGTTCTCAATCCATGGAATTCAAATTCCAGGAATGGAAAGAAAGAAGTAAAACTGTATCTACTATCAGATGATGTGATGTTGTATATAGCAACTTTAAATAATTGACTAAAAAATATTGGAAATAACAAATTCAACATGGTTACAGTTTATAAGATTAATGTGCAATTATTGATTTTACTTCAATACATAAGCAATGACAACAGATCTAACAGATCTAACAACAAGAATCTAACTATGAAATTAAGAAAATAATACCATTTACTATAGCTTTATAAACAATAAAACAGGAATAAATTTAGTAGATGAAATACAAGACTTGTACTGAAAACTATAAAACATTGGTCAAAGAAACAAAAAAAGATTAAGTAGAAAGATATCCCTTGTTTATGGATTGGAAGAATTTTTTAATGGAAATATGTTCTTAATTAATCTACACATTCAACAATCCCTATCAAAATTCCAGATAATTTTGTGTCAGATGACAAGGTGACCCTGCAATTCATGTGGAAATGAATGAAAACCAGCCAAAATAATAGAAAAAGAAGAACCCAGAGAACTTAAATTGCACATTTTCAAAACTTACTACTACTGGGCTACTGGCAAAATAAAAGACTTGCACATGTATGTGGATGAGCATCTACTTATGCATGTGTGTGTATATTTGTGCACAATAGAATTGAAAATCTAGAAATACAACCATAATTTATGATCAACTGATTTCTGATAATGGTGGCAAGATAATTCAATAAGGGACATAATCATCTTTTCAACAAGTAGTGCTGGGATAACTGAATATTCACATGCAAAAGAATGAAGTAGGCCTCCTTCATACCGCATACAAAAATTAATTCAAAATGGATCATAGACATAAATGGAATTCTAAAACTGTAAAACCATTAGAAGAAACACAGAGGTAAATATCTGTGACATTCTATTAGGCTAAACCTTCTTCGATAATCACAAGACATAAAAGCAAAAATAGCAATAGTGAACTTTATCAAGATTATGAACTTCCTTTCATCAAAACCCACTACCGAGAAAATAAAAAGCTATACTTAGAATGGAAGAAAATATATAAAATTATATATCTGTCAAGACACTGTATCTTGCATATATACATTCGTATAGCTTAACAAACATTATTTAAAATGAGCAAACTATGCTTGAATGAGCATTATCTAAAGAATACATACAGTCCACAAGCACATGAAAAGATATTCAAAATTGCTAGTCATTAGAGAATGCAAATCAGAACCTCAGTGGGGCACACTTCACTCACTGAGATGACCAGTATAATAAAGGACAATATGGAGAAATCGGTAGGAACAGAAAATGAGACAGCCCGTTTGGAAAGCAGTTTGCTCTCCAAAATGTTAAACACAGAGTTATCATATGAGTCTGTAGCTTGATATATACATGGACTGTCTGTACCTCTCCTCCTTATTTATCCTGAAGAATTGAAGTCATCTTACTACGGTGACAGCCAGTCCTCAGTTCTCATATTCCCAAACTTTTCTCCAATCTCTCACCTTTCTTACTTGAGACTACAGTCAGGCTGTGGGGTGAAGGACAGGGAACAGATCCCACTCCCAATTCTCACTAACATCTAACTTCTCTGGTCTAAGAATCTGTTTTGCCTTACCCCCTGCCTCAGTTATGAATCATTTTCTACTTATCAGAGAAATCATTTGGCCTTTGGGTTTTGGAGATTGGCTTATTTCACTTAGCATGATATTCTCCAGCTCCATCCATTTACCTGCAAATGTCATATTCTTCTTTATGGCTGAATAATATTCCATTGTACATATGTACCACAGTTCCTTTATCCATTCATCTATTGAAGGGCATCTAGGTTGGTTCCACAATCTAGCTATGGATGGTGCAGGGGAATGAAAGATAATAGAATGAGGCAAACTTCATTATCTTATGTACATGTATGATTACACAAATGGTATGACTACTTTGTGTACAACTAAAGAAATGAAAGTTGTACCCCATTTGTGTACAATGAATCAAAGAAATAATAATAGTGAAGAATCTGTTTTGCTCTTCTTGGGCTGAGAAAGGGAGGATTGTGAAGGTAAGAAAAACTGAAAATAAAGAAGCTAAGAAAAACTGACATACTCACCCAATTTCTCTCTTCCATGTACTCTATGTATGTGGGTCAAGTTTTTTGGACTCTGTAGTTTCAAATAGGATGCTTCCTTTTTCATACCTGGCAAGCCCTTGTCAACAAAGAGCACAGGATTACAATGACATCCTGCCATACTAACCAAATGTCTAACACTAGGTAGTTTGGGTGCATGAACTATGTGTATAATCTATGTAATGGAATATTAAATAGCCACTAAAATTCATGTTATAGAACTGTTTTGAAAATTGAATGATATGTGAAGTAGTTTTCAATTTTGTGCAAAAAATGTATATTAGATCCACTAAAAAGACTAGATAAGCATTCATCCCCAAACTCTCAAGGATTATCTCTAGATGGTGGGATCATTCATGGCTTTAATTTTATTCTTGTTTTCCTTTTTAGCATTTTCAGAATGTTCTAATGAATATGTATTACTTACATGATTTCTTTCAACAGAAAATAGTGCTAAAAGTGAACTATTGCATTTTCTGGCCCCATGGGGCATGTTACTAGGAAATACTCTTTCCTGGAGACCCTGTAAGAGGTGAACTCCATTCTAGAGCTGATTCAGGAGCCCTTGGGTCTCCTCCAGGCTCAGAACCAAGTAAACCTGAGGTTATTCCTGATAGACAAAGATAGCTGGAGGAGAGATGGCTTTCAATAGGAAGGGAACCCCTGATGCACCATTGTGAGTGCTTAACAAATAATAGGATAATTACGAACAGTCAGTACGACATTAGGTCTTACAAAACCATTTGTAGGAATTTCCCAAATATAACAACTATGATGGCATTGGAAGTCAGACTAGAAATTTTCCTAAAGTAATCACCAAAGATAAATGGAAAGTATGGAGAGCAAAATAATCCCAAATTGCATGGCCTCCAAAGTGCTAGAATATATAACAGAAGCTGTAGCTGCAGATGTTGCAAAACAATTTAGACTTAGAATTACATTCAAAATTTCTTCACTATCAGTTAAGATGAGTCTATTAACCTTGATGAATATTGTCTCATTTCTAAATGAGAGAAATAATTTCTCTAGTTGTGTAATTAAATGAGAAATTATATGAAGCATTTAACAAATACAAACATGTTATTTATTATCCACTCTGCAAAGTAATATTTCTCTACATTTTTCTGGAAGTCCCTTTTTTTGAAACTTAAGTACTTTCATAATGTACTCCCATTGATAGAACATTGATCCCAATACTCTATTCCCTGAAGAGCAAGTGAAGAGTTTATACTATGCATTTAATCTTCATAATAACATAGATTCTGACAAGGTACTTGGTCTTTATTTTTCTTTATTTTTCTATTTCAATAATTCATCTTGTCAAAATTCTATTCCTTAGAGTCATTTAGATAGAGAACTTTGGGGAGATGCTGAGGAGGTTTTCCAGCGATGACCATGTCCTGTGTACAGCATCAGGTCAAAGTTTTAAAACTTCCAAAATTTTGACTATTGTATATGAAAACCTTAAAATGAGAAGTTTAATTATTTTGTTGTTAAGAATTTGCCATCCCATGCATGATCACCTTCACTTATTTCTTGGGTATCTATGCTTCTTGTCCTCTCCAATTAAAATAATAGTGTGATAATCTATAAAGCCTGTGATCAGGCTAGGAAGGCATATTATATATGAGAAACACAAAAAAAGAAAAATGTTCTTTGGAGAATGCTAAATAATGTGGTTAACCATGGGTTGGCCATCATTCTGGATGTTATGATTTGGAGATGAGGTGCCCCCCCAAAAGCTCCTATACTAATGCAGGAATGTTCAGAGATGAAAGATTGGATTTTGAGAATTTTAACCTAACCAGTCCATCCTAAATTGATTACTAAGTGGGCAGTAACTGTAGGCAGGTGGATGTAGCTGGAGGCAGTAGGTCACCAAGGGCAGGCCTTTGGGGTTTATATGTTGTCCCTTCCTCCTCTCTCTCTCTCCTCCTTTGTTTCCCAGCTGTTATGAGTTAAACAGCGTTCCTCCACCATGCCCTTCTGCCATGATGTTCTCCCTTACTCCGGGTCCAGTCAATCATGGACTGAGACCCCCCCAAAACCATGAGCCAAAATAAACTTTTCCTCCTCTAGGTTGTTCTTGTCAGGCATTTTGGTCATGGCAAGGAAAAACTAACACAGTGGCAAATCAGATTTGAGAAACCCTCCTCTAAATCAGGGTTCCAATGGCAACATGGTGCCAATGATACTACTCTCAGATAAACTCTCTTCCAAATGCCATAGTTCACAGTTCTGACCAGATAGAGAGAGGAGGTCAGACATCCCACCTCTGGCTATACACTTATCATGCATCTGCTTATGACCTGTTTTCAATTTTGAAAAGGATGCCAAAATTCACTCAAAATATAAAATGTTAGGGAATGTTTCAATCTTCCTAAAGGATTTCTTTTTTTTTTTTTTTTTGGTGGGGATGATGCAAAGCCAACTGAGTGGGAGGGGGTGAGAATGAGCAAGGTTTGAAACAGTCTCTGAATCCTTTCAGTTCCATGAGTCCAAAGCCCTCATTCTGAGACAGGGATTTGGGATAAAGAGAGAGCAATACCGAATCTGAAAGGAAATGTGCACGAGTCCCTGAGATGCAGGAAGCACAGTTGTAAATCTTTTGAAACAGGCCCTTGACCCATGCCCTTATAAAATAAGGGCAATATACAAGCACAGAGAAAACTGATGTGAAATTGTGCAGCCCCCCTGACTCCACCTCCAGTCCAGCCACTAATACAGCCCTGCTATAAACACTGGAGCCGCAGCCCAAGACAGGGCTTCTCGCTCTTGAGATAGCTCGCGTTCTCCCTTGAACGTGTATCTACTTTCCTAACTAAACCTCTGTCTGAGCCTTTGACTGGGCTGAAATTCTTTTCCATCATGTATACCAAGAAGCTCACTGGTTCTAGATTGCATTCCCCCTTCTCTCTGGGAACTCATTGGACACTTCTCCAGAGATTTCTCTTCTCCTGTGATAATTCCGTGTTTTTGTGGGTCTCCCCAGTTCTAAGAGTGGTGTCACTCATGTGGCCTGGAATGGAATAGGCTGTGCATTCTTGGATGTTTTGAGAGAAGACAGCTCAGCTGGGTTAGTGAATGGAGGAAAGTTTGAAGAGATCGGATTCCAGCTACCTAAAGACTAAAATCTTTCAAAAGACATAAAGTAAGCAAGGGGTTCTGCAGTCTAGAAGACTTGATGTTGGCTTCCATGAAATGAGCCTCCTGTTGACAGGTTTTCCATCATTCCAATCTTTCTTTAAGGCTTGTGCCTCTGCACTCCCTGCTAGGCAAGGAGAGCTAGAACACAGAGAGGATGAACTTGTTAAACTGAGTTTTTAATTCCTAATTGTTGGCTCTTTATTTATCTAAGAAAATAAGCTTTATGTGACTGATTTATATGTCCCTTCCATAGGCCACATAGATACAAAGTCATTATACTTTGTGGGGGAGAAAGACATATGATAAATACTCTACCTTGTTAGTTAAAATTAATCACTATATTCAAAGAAAAGAATCAATGCCAGAATCTCATACTAAGTGCACCCTGGAAGAGTGGCCTCATTCTCTCCACTGTAATCAGCCGCTGCCAGTTTATCTATTTTGCAGGATTCCTGGCTTATGCTTCAGTGTTGCTATGGTTATCCCAGCTTCTTCCCTTTGGTCTGTTAACAATGAATATTTTAGAGATCTTGTACTTGATACTCTCACCGATGTGTTTTTTTCCTACCCCATGTTATGAAGCTAGAATCAATATTTTTTCCTTCCATTTCAGTTATTTATGAGCATATAAGTTCACTGTGTCAAAGCCTGAAAGAAATCATATTGTAGAGAAGTCAGACTTTTCATACAAATGGAAGCGAGACCCTCAGAAACAAAGCCAGTTCATGTGGTTGGAGAGGTAATCTTTGCCCCCACTCCCCTACCCCTAACTCTTCCCAGTGTGACCACCTCCCACTAGTCTACCTTCATCTATCTTGGGCCAGGGATCTATGACCTCATTCTCTCCAGAATTTCACCTTAAATGAAAGAAAGGAAAAAAAATCTTACCCTGGTGTCTAACAACTGGGAGCCTCAGGAGGACAGTACCTGGAACAGGGCAGTGAATCACATCATCAATCATGACCAGAGGCAAGGAAGAGAGGACATGAAGGCCTTCCTTCTATTTGTAGAATCACATTGACTTTAAAAGCCTTTTCCTGGAAGGATAATGCTCTGAATTTGTGTCACAACAATCAATGTTCAGATCAAAGAATAAATGTCGGGAGCTGGGGTGGAGATTTATGACCTCTGTCATCATTTTTCTGTTTCAGTTCGCAAGGCCATCCCTTGGAACTATTTCTTCCTAGGTGCTCTGGTGCCTGGGATACACATGACCTTTGTGGTTTGAAGAGAAAATACTCCCAAGGGCATGGATAACTGAGCCAAGGAGGCTAAAACTCTTGTTAACTTGCATTTGAGTTTTGCTTATAAAAATAGAACTCTAAATGGGTATTTTTTTTCTCCAGCTATTCATTTCAAAATATACAAACAAATCTCCGTCTCAAAAGGAAATGTGCAACGGCATTTTCATGGGTGAGTAAGAGCCTTGTACTTTCTTGAATTGACTTCAGCTCTTCTCAAGGGCTCAGCACTCTGTGCCGACTGCCTGCCAACCTCTAGCTGAGATGTGGCTTGACTGGCCCATGTCTTCTTTCCCAGAGCTGAGTTTTGTCACCAGCACTGAGCAGAATGCCTGCAACACAGAAGTGCTCAAAAATGCTTATTGAATTGCAGATGACCATTTTACCATCCTGGCTGGCTTAAGAGACTAGACAGATGTCATCTGATTACATACCCATAATGAGGTCTTTGTGGATGAAGGGCCAATGTGAGACTGTCCCACCAAAGTCTAACTCTCAGGAAGAAGGTTCCTACTAATCAGTTTATAAACTGAAAGTATCATTTTGTCTAGTAAATTTGCATGATTATCACCAGCTGACCATGTTTCCTGCCATGCTACCTGGGAAGCATGAATGATAATTAGGGATTATTTGTGTGTATTATTTATAACCCATGTTGTTACCCAAAATGGCATGGAGGGACTTGCAGAAAGTTTTGCTAAATCTCTATCTGTATTAAAGAGAGACTCATAACAGAAAATGGGAAATCTATGGGAAAAGCAGCTTCTGGCAGAGGAGCAAGGCTGGCAGAAGAGAGGCCTGGCATAGCTTGACCTCTGAGAGTAGATCTTAGTGGTTCAGAGCAGTTGGCAGAACGGTTCAGGTGGGGTCACAACAGAAATAGGGGTGATGGAGGAAGGGACAGTGCACAAGATTGCCTGAGAAGAAGGCAAGGAGGTAGCATGGCGAATGCCATCATGTAACCAGTTCGTGATTGTGAGAAGACACCAAAGATACTCCCTCTAAGCAAGAGAGTGAGTGAGAGAATCAGACTTGTGTTTTTAGAAAAATCATGCCACAAAGAGAATGTGCTGAGACAGAAAAGATTGGCTGCAGAAAGACAGAGAAACTGGAGGCTTCTTGTCAGTTCATTTGGGGATGAACCCAGGGAACACCACTTGAATGAAAAAGTGATGATGGACACAAGCATTTTAAAAGAAGGCGAATCAATAATATTTGTCCATCAATGTAGAATGTGCCAGGCAAAGAGCAGAGGATCACATGGTGTCCAGTTTCAAAGGAGGATGGTGGTCATGTCTACAAGATTAGGAATGCAGGAAAAAGAGCCAGACGGTTCTGAATGCGTTGAGTGTCCTGAGGAGGAAAAGAAGAGAATGAGTGTGACAGAGCATTTTGAGTCAGTCAGAAGGAGGACCGGACGTTGGCACTTACGCCATGTTGTTCAATGTCCTGATGAGCCTCAGGTCTGGGTGGGTCTAAGGAAAAAGTTCTATGTAAAGCCATCAGTTAAGTATCTATGATGAGTACACACAGGCTTGGTCATACTCACCTGCCCTCAGTAGAACCAAGAAGGGAGCCGTAAAATCTGTAAGCACTTTTATTGCTGTTCCCAGCTCTGTGCTCCCAGGATCTGTGGTGACTCAGCAGTATATAGGGAGGCTACTGGAATCTTCACATTTTTGAGGGAAACTTAACATTTGTCAAATGGTGCTGAACTAAATTTCCTGGAATTACCAGGTTGTCTGGACGACTTAACTCCTTTATAAATAAAAGCGATAAGAGTTACTTTTGTCCTAGAGATGCCATGAAAGAATTATTGAGATGCCAAAGACATGGAAAATAGAAAAGTGTGGGGATTTCCTCACCAGTCTAATCTTCTCAGCAGATGTCTCCGATAAGCTCCTCTCTCCAGAATAACATCTCAGAATCTATCTCACTACTAATTCTGACAGTTAAGGCAGATTCTTCACATAATTTTTCTGGTTGAGTTTGTGCATCTGATAGTGAATTTACAATATGAGTTAAGTCTGGGAATTCCCCAAGTGGACTTCCTTGGAATTTCATTTTGCAAATGTTTTATACCTGACCAGGGCTCTCCCAGTTCTGTGATTATCAACTAACTGACCCTCACATTTGCCCAAGCATGAAATATACAAAAATTATTTTATTTTACAAGAATCCATGAATAAGATGGACAAAAGACTTTTTTTTCTTAGTATGCCAAGTCTTAGAATATCCTCATGAATAGACATGAAACACTGATCTTAGTACCCCATTCCTCTCAGCTCATCACACCCTCAGTATTAACAGGCACCAACTATACAGTAAGGATTAAAGTCCAAAAAACTAATCATTTTCTAATCACTTCTGAGCCAAAATATCCATTCTGATCATGGACCATAGCATGAGGTAAATAATCATAATCCCTTCTGGTTTCCTTCCCTGGCTGCTCACCATTACCCCTTATTTTCCTGATTACCTTCAGTAAGATTCTTTGAGACCTTTTCTATTAAATTGTTACTGCCTTCCCTACAAAAGTTTTCTCAAAGTTTAGTGGGCAATGGAATCATCTAAGGAGCTTGTTGGAAAATGCACATTTCCCAGGCTGCACTCCCAGAGATCCTGACTCAGAGGAGGAGGGGCAGGGTCCACCAGTCAATGTCTGAACGAGGAGGAAGATGCTCAGTGGATCCTACTGTGCGTAACCTTTTTCTAGAGGAAAGGTCAATGGTAAACCAGATGTCCATGTGCAGTTGCTTCAAGTTGGTTCTTAAAACTTCTGCTGGACCCTTGGCTTCATAGTTCTAGAGATATCTGCACCACAATACTTTTCCAGGGAGCCTGATCGAATTTCGAGTCATAGGGCATGAAGCCAGTCTCCTTGGCACTTGGTATAAATTTAATGATTTTTATAGTTTCTCTTGCAAGAAAAAAAAAAAGATGGAAATAACGAATTGTTACAGTTAGATATTGTTCTCCATTTAGTCATGTGAAGAACTATGAGTTCTTATTCCAGAGGATGGAATCTTCAGTATCTTAATGTTCCTGTGATTAATTTTTGCTCCCCAAATTATGCCAACTTACTTTCAAAATTTTGGCACTAAATAACCAGAAGAGAATCTGACTACACAGCCTTCTCAAAGGAACTAGGAATTGTGATTTGGCTTCATCAGTATTAATTATGTCTGGTGGGGTTGGGTCGGAGGATGTAAAAGGAGCCCACCTTTGAAGAAATTGCCCAGACGAGGGCAAAGTCTTGTTTATCCTCCACAAAAGTTGGAAAGTGAAATAGTGTTTTAAAACAAAGAGCTTTTTCATGAGCAGGCCAAGTTCTTAAGACTTCATAGCAATAACTGTCATGTAATGCTACTTTTAATACAGAATAAAGAGATAACAGACCCATTGGTTTCTAGGTCTCTTGAGGTCATGAAACATCTGCTTCATTGCTTGTCTCCAAGGCACTGAAATTAAGTCCAACTTAAAGAATTAAAGGTCACTGAAATGTCACTGGATCCCTCAAACTATAGATGGTACATGCAGAGTTTATAGGAAAGTGACATTTAATTTAGGGAAAAATCAGATTTGGAGGAAGGGGTTTCAGTTTAGGGCCTGGAGGCAACCTCCTGGCCTATCAAGGATTAAGACTGCCTAGATTGCTAATAAGATTATTGGCTATAGATCAGACTCATGAGGATTTAATTTCTCTTCTGCTACCTCTGACTGATAATTTTGGGTATATTTTTCAGTCTCTCAAGGCCTCAATGTTCTTACCTGAAAATTGGAATGGAAATACAACATCCTGAATTGTGTCAATGGTTGGGATAATCCACTGAGATAATCCATTTGAAATCTGGTATCAATGACTCTGCCTCAACCCACCTTTCAAGTTTAGCCAATTGCACTTTTGGGGTAGGTCTTTGTCCCTGGGAAGGATGCTCCAGAGACTCTACCAGATCAAAATATTACCACCGTGTCCTTATTACTCTAAAGTCCTTCTCATCATTTAGCTCTGGTGAGGGCAGCATGCATAGCATAACATCAGCTAAATCTTGCCAGCTGAGTTGCCAGATGATGTTAGCCAGGGAAGGGCACACCTACCAACTCCCCGAGGTGGAGAAGGATCCAGTTCCAGGCACTTGCACAGCAGAGACAGCAGGATAAGAGCATTCTCACACACTGCCACTGGGAAACAAAGCAGGGGCAGGTGAAGACTTCAGAGTGGACTTCAATTCCCAGGAAGGGCTTGAGGAAGGGGGCTTTATGAAGTGGAGGTAGGGGTCTTACTGCACATGCTGTATAGTGAAAAGGAAAATGTCACCAGTGGGGCAAACCGACTCTGTGTGCAAACCAATAGAACAAATGAACGCCCCAAATCACAGGGACATAAAGGCTGTGATGGGGTAAAAATGACTCACTTTGGGGTGTTCACAGCCTCCCTCCACTGTTCCCCCCTCTTCTTGCCAAGAAGAATCATAATGGGCAGCCCAATGCCGCCCCTCCTTGGAAGGGAGGCTGTGCCTTTCCACACACTAAAGGAATGGGATGAGGAGAGGGAGAGGAGAATGAACTAACTGGGAGCAGGCAGTGAGGAGGTGTGGGGCATCCAGGAGAGGGAGCTGGTCCAGCGTCTGTAGGGTGTGGTAGGGATGGAAAGAAGAGGGTAAGATTTTTCTGTGTTGCTATTAGTCATGCATTTTGCCCTTTTTGGTGGCTTGTAGGAAAGGTAAGTAAAAGGCTTCAGTTACTGCAGAGTCACCTTTGGGTGGCAGGCTGAGTGCTGTCCACCATAATACACCTTGGGAACGATAGCCACATGCCACTGATAACAAGAGGTCCTTGACATGTCATCTAATGACCCAAACCCTGAAGAATGACCAAGTCATCTTTAAAGCATTCAGTGTTTTCCAGAACCATCCTTGGGGAAAATGACAGCAGAAGGAGGCCATTTCAGCCACCTCCCTAGTCTCAGGATGTTTTCCAAGGGTGGCAAAGAGATAGGGCCAAAAGTTAGGGTGGTCAATCCTTCCTCTCTGGACTCCACCATCCATTCAAGCCAGGACTCTGCATGAAGGAAAATAGGAAGCAATGACAGTCACCCTTCTGAAGGACAGCTGCAGCTACCAAAACCAGACCTTGCTGGCAGTGACGACTGGGCAGCATTTCAAGCCCATGGATATTAGGGGTTGAATATGAGAAGAACCACACACCAGGAAGCTTCTTGTAATTCCAAAGTAAAGACAAGAGCTAAATGAGACCTATAATAAAGGCGGCAAATTCAAAGGAGGGTCTAGGAACCAGATATGTTTCTTGTATTTGGGAAATTTTCATGTAGAGAATCATAGTGAAAACCAAGTCCAGGACTGAGGTTGCCTAAGGATTCCTACTGGCAGGTAATCAAACTGCTATCTGTCTCCCCCTACTGTTACTTTGGAGAGCATGCCTTCTCCAAAGTCAAACAGTCCCAGATGTTTAGACCATAGGCTCCAGTACATACTAGAATGTAGTGCCTCGTGAAAACACTGGTTAATATAAGATGTGAAAGAAAGTATTGTCCCAGTATTTTGTGGACATGCCATACAGGTACAATTTCTACTATTCTATACCAACCTAATACTGTGGTATTTTGTAGAATCAACGTTGAAACAGTCACTATAGATGGGAAAGGAAGGCCAGTCACAAAGAAGGTGTTTCCTGTCTTTTCCTAGGTTGGGCTGGGCTTGTATGACTAGTACTTACCAAATCATGAACTAAAACTTAAAATAGAAACTGTAATCAAAAAAGAAAATAATGATGACATGGTAAAATATTAAAGTTTCAAAAGAAAATAAAAAATATTGTGATAAAAGTTTTAGGAAAACTAAGACCTTAATTCATCAAAGTTTGAAAAGTAATAAAAAAGTAAGGATTGCCATATTAAAGGATTAAGAATAAAATAAAACATAAATGAAAAGGTGAAAGAAAACTAATATTAGAGATAATGAAAGTTACAAGGCCTGAGACAAATAATGAATGTATAAAGTTTTGAATTATGAAAAGAAAATGGAAAACTGGATTATAAGAAAACAGAAGCTTGCAAAAGAATTAAATAAGACACAACCAATATTAAGAGTGGCATGAAATAGATAAAAAATAAAAGTGAAATGTTTCAAATTAATAAGCTCAAGAGATTAAAAAAGGACAGATGTTCAAATATAGGAGAAATAATGCAAGAGAAACCAAAGCATATAAGTCTGAAAACCAAATTATTTTAAGTAAAGAAATGCAGAGATATATTAATACTGTTCATTTTTTAATATTTCTTTTTAAATTAATAAAACTAAATAATAAAAATGTCAGCACTGGGAAGACAGCAGAACTAAGGCAAGTACCATAAAAACTCATTGATAAGAACTCACCATTGTGTCCTTGTAATCCAGATGTTCCTGGGAAAGACGGGAGAAGAGGACGCCACCCTTGGAAAAGTGGTTCTCAATCTCGAATGCATGCTGGGGTTATCTGGGAGCTTTAAAAAATACTTACATGTTGCCTCATCCCATGGCAAATAATCGAGAATTTCCAGCAATGGGTCCCTAGATGGTTTTTTACATGCAATGAGTCAAAACGTACAGCCTTAACTGATGTCCTCTGACAAGGGCCTAGGTGCCCAAGTCCCCATCAGTGAACAAGGTTTCAAGCTTCATGCAAACTTAAAACAGGTCAACAGTTTTTTGGGTTTTTTTTTTGTTTGTTTGTTTGTTTTTTTGTTACTGGAAAGTGAATCTAGGGCGCTCAACTGCTGAGCCACATACCAAGCCCTTGTTTGTATTTTATTTGGAGACAGGGGCTTGCTGAGTTACTTAGGACCTCCATAAGTTGCTGAGTTGGCTTTGAACTTGCAATCCTTCTACCTCAGCCTCCAGAGTGATGGGGATTACAGGCATGCATGACCACACCCAGCAGGTTAATGGTGTCTTGAGCAGACAGACAAGCATTTCAAATTCAATGACTTCTTACTGCTCTTGCAGATTCCGTGAGATTCAGTGTGCAGAGGGTTTTTAAATGCTAGTTGCAAATTGAAAATGGAAGTGTTTGGGATAGATTACCTTATTCCAAGCTGTCTGTAAACTGACTTAATTAGGCTGGGGATGTAGCTGAGTGGTAGAATAATTGCCTAGCATGTGTGAGGCCCTAGGTTCAATCTCTGGTACCTCAAGGGGGAAAACAAACGAACACCAGACAATCAGAGGCAACATGAAATCATAGAATGAGTTCAAAGTACTGCCAAGGAGTGTTCCACCTGGTGATTGTATTGGAAGCTGACAAATCCTTGGCTCTCTTTTGTCAGCAGCACAGATAAAGGTTCTCACAGAGAACAGCACATCAGAGTCACCTGGGGACTTTAAAATATCAGTGCCCAGGAACATTGTCTCACTCCCTGAGATTCTGATGAATTTATATAGGGAAGGTGATGGGCAACAATGTTTCTTTAAAAAGTTCTCTAGATAATTCCAATGTCCAGCAATAGTTAAGATCCCTGCCCTGTAAGACCACCAACAAATTCTACTTCAGGGCCTACTATGATCCTGCCTTTGAGATGACCATCCTATACCAATCATTTTCATGAAGTGAGTAGAGAAGCAGGAAATCCATGACTCAGTATGGAAGTGATTTTCCACTGAGAGATGGGGTTGTCGAGAAACTAAGTTTTCTAATTTGAAAGTACCAGTGCTTCTCTGGTTAAGAATCCTTGATATAATTGCTAAGTCAGTATAGTTCGAGTTTGGGGTTTCTTCAGAACTCCTTGTTAAATATAATGCAGACTGTTTGGGCTTCCTCTATGTGTGGTCACTCACATTTATTTACTCATAAACTGGGCAATTTCAATGTGCTAGGCAAAGTTCTTAGGTGCTGACAGTGTAGACAAAAATATTAACAGACAGAAGCACTCATTCTAACCCTCTGGTTTAAGTTATGCACCAGGGTGCACAAAGGTGCCCAGAAAGGAGAGCCAATGGAAGTCTTACCATGTATGAGTGAGAGTTTTCTACACAAAGGATGGAGGCAGGGGCATTCCAGCCATGGGGCATAGTTCATGCCAAGGCTTGGCAGTATTATGAGAGCATTTGGAGTAACTCAATATGTTGAAGAATATATAGAGATTTTAAGGACTGAATTGGAGAGGGAGGCAAGCACTAGATCATGGACGGCCTTAGTCTGGGATTTGCATTATGGTGAGGGCTGTGGGTAATAACATGATGCACTTTGTTTTAGAATAAATACTTGATTAACCATAATAGGACTAGATTAGAGGAAGATTAGTCAGAGGTTGCGGTACCCGTCAGGCAGGAGCCCGTGAGTGGGGGTGGGAGTGCAGATGAACAGCCCATGAGAGCTATTGAGGAGATAGAAAGTGCAAGATTTTCACTCTTCCAGGGACCTGTGGAATATTTAGAATGGGACAAGTTGAGGTAACCTCTGTCTAGGGTCATTAAAGTGACCTTAGTTTGAAATATGAGTTCCAGGATACCCAATGGATGTCATGGGAGTGAATGCAGGCGGTCAGGAGTCCTCGGAAGAATAGAGTCCTCTCCAACACTAATGTTCAAGGGCTGGAGGAAGCTAGATGAACACTAATGTGCAAGAGGCCCTCTTCAGTTAAATATGCTGCTGCACATCTTCCCTACATGTTGATTTCTCTTGTTGTGGGCACTTAAGAAGAATGTTCTTGACGACTGATACATACATGTATAAAAAATGGATTATTTTTCTCTTTGTGATTGGTGATTCTATGTGTTCTTTAAGGCATGGTTCTCTTCCAGAAGGTCATGAAATGATTGTCCTTTCTCATCTTCTAGAAATGCTATTGGCCCACTTTTCCTACTTAGACATTTAATCCTCCTTGGAAAAGACCAGGGTCCCACAATTCCCTTTGAGGGCACACTTCCAATGACCTGAGGACCCCCCACAAGGCTCCACCTCCTCAAGGTTCCACCACCTCCCAAAAGCACCATGGGGGGACCACGCCTCCAGCACATGAACCTGTGGGGCCACTTACCTAAGCTCCAGCACTCTCCTCGGCCTAGTCATTTCCTTGCTGAAGACTTTTACACTGTAGGGTTACACCACAATTTACCATGGCAACCAAGGGTGTGGACACACCTGTAGCAAGACAGAAGTGAGATGCAGTTGTCCCATGTCCCATGTCCTCGTGGACCCTTCATATTCTCAGCCTTTTCTTTCTTTTTCTTGCTTTTTTATGCTTGTACGAATTCCAGGGGCTGGGGTTGTGGCTCAGTGGTAGAGCACTTGCCTGGCATGTGTGAGGCACTGGGTTCGATTCTCAGCACCACATTAAAATAAAGGTTCATCTACAACCAAAATAAAAAAAAAATTCCAAAAATGGTCAATAAAATTGACAATAGTTTTAAGTTTTCCCATTCTCAGAAGGAATGCATTCAATATTTTACTACAATGTATGAATGGGGTTTTTTTGTAGTGGATTATTATATCCAGAGTTTCTTATCAGATTAATAAAAATGAAGAAGCTTTCCTTCTCTGTTTTAAGAAAATCATATGTCAGTGTTGAAGCGTTTTCCAAATGCTTGCCTGCATTTATTGAGAAGATCTCAATATCTTAATGCAGTTAAAAATGTTTGTACAATTTAACACAGTAATCTGATGTGATACTCAAATTAACCCAATTTGTTGGTGATTTTATGTATCACTGGATTTTATTGATAATGTTTTGTTTAGAATTTTGACATCTATATTCACTTAAGATATTTATCTTTCATTTTCTTTTTGTGTAAAGTCTGTTAAAATGTTGAAATCGATATTATACTGCCCTCAAAAATTTGGTTGAGAAATTTTTCCTTCCTTTTCCCTCTCTGGATGTGTCCGGGTTATCCTTCCCAGCCCCTGCCCTGTGTTTGATAAAAATTATCAAGGAAACCATCTGATCCTAGTGTTTTATTGTGGAAAATCTTAAGTACAGATTCAATTTCTGTTCTAGTAGATCTAGAACAGCTCAGATTTTTCTCTTGCCTTTTATTTTCATTTTGGCAACTTCTATTTTTCTAGGCATTTTCTCACCTCATTTAAACTTTTTAAAATTATTGGCATAAAGTTGCTCAGAGTCATCTCTTTTATATGTCTAATGTGATGTCCAGTTTTAATCCCCAATACTAATTATCTGTCCCTTTTATCATTGCTCCTGATCAGGCTTGTTATGTATCTGTAAAAACTTTTGCTCTATTGAGCTTCTATCATATACTAAATTTATATTTCTAAATTCTGCCTTTGTTATTGTTATCTCACATTTACATTTCATTTATTTTTTCTGTTCTCATCCTGAATTTTTGTTAGATATTTATAGCCTTCATTTATTCTCATTCTTTTAATATTAAACCTAACGTAAACCTAAAATGTAAACCTAAAATTTCTTCCGTGCTAAGCTTTAAATTTCCTACAAGGTTAGCCTTGTAGGCATTTTAATTATCAATCAGTTTAAAATGTGTTCTAACTTCATTTGTGAAGTTTTTCCAATGAGTTACTCTGAAGTATCTAGCTTAATTTTCAAATGCATTTTCTTCTTACTTCATTAACTTTTTTTTACAAATAAACTCTTATAAAATTTTGCAAAGATAGTACAATGAATTTTTATATGCTCCACACTCACTCTCCTCTATCATTAACATGTGGCATAGTATGATACATTTGTCACAGTTGATGAAACAATGTTGACACATCATTATTCACTGGAGCCCACACTTTTTCAGATTCCCTTAGTTTTTACCCTAGTCCTTTTCTGGTCCAGGACACACTATTTTTAGTCATCATATCTCTTTAGGCTCCTCTTCGCAGTGACTATTTTTCAGGTTTTCCTGTTTGATAACCTTGACAATTTTAAGGAACACTCATCAGGTAAAATACACCTCCATCCAGATCTGTCTGATGTTACTACTCAAGATTAGACATTTATCATTTGTTTTGGGGAGAAAGACCACAGAGAAAGATCACATACTTTTTGACTCTATATTATGTTTCAGGCTTATTTTTCCTATAAATAGAATTTCTTTCTTAGACCTCAAATCAGCTGTTTCTCCCAAGACCCCTGATTCCCTTTGTCAGAGAAGGGTAATAGAAACCAAGATCTGGATACTAAGTGTGCTCATAGCTTCTGGGGTGCTTTTGCTTTTAGTCTCTCTCAGCTGATAGAGCAGGAAAAGCTATATGTGTCTATGGACCTGGGCATATATGCATGTCAATAATATTTCTCTGCATTAACATATCTATCTGTAGTAAGCTAAATATGAGCTCATACTGATGTCTCCAACTCTGTTACCACCTGAATCATCCTAGCCCTTCTGTTTGTTAATTGGTAACTTTTCACTCTAAGAGAGTATCTCTCTTACTCAACAGTTTCCCTTATCCTGAAGTGTGCTTTGATTAAAGGTAATATAGTTCATCTAGAGATCTTTGATTAGAATTGCTGTGGTATATGTCTTTCTCTGTTGCTTTAGCTTTAATCTAAGACTTTATATTTAAAGTGGGTGTCTTGTAGACAACATATAATTAGGTCTTGTTTTGCTATCCATGCTGATAATCTTGTTTCACTGATGTATTTAGATCATTCTATTGGGTTTTAGAATCTTTAGGAGCAACCTAATTCACCAAACTTAATTATATCTGAGTGGAAAAAACATGCAAGAATTTCTGATTTTCTCTGTCTTTATTCTTTGTCTATTTAAATTATTTGGAAATCATATTTATATGACAATGTCTATATTACATACCAAATGAAAAAACTAAATGTGTTAAGGACTGGATAAAGATCAAATAGACACTATTTTAATATATTAATTTATATTATATTTTACATTATAAAATAATTTTTGCTTTCATTAAAATTATATTGAAATTGATAGTATTGAAACCAATAGCTTTGAATATATCTTTTTTAAATCATGGTATAACATTTTATGAAAAAGCAATTTTAAGTTCTGGTACTTTATCTAATCATTGTTTTAGCAAGTGCTAGAATTAAAAATGTTATCTCCTTAAGAAACTTAGACATGAATAGAAAAACTCACATCACTGGCTTTACTTGCTGAATAATGATGTTCCTTTTAGTTTCCACATTAAGTTATGCAACTTTAAAAAAAATCTGGTGTAGATTTCCTTCTTCCATTATATCAGTCAGCTGTTCTTGAGTGCTAGTCAGAAGGAATTGCATTTTTATGTCTTTAAAATTGAATTAATAAACCACTGAAACTCTTCAGAAAATTGTTAAGCTGAAAATCCTGTTCCAAGTTTGTAAATATTCAGATGTGAATATTTTTGAGGGATACATTACATTACTTTCAACATAATAAAGGCATTTCAAGTATTCTTTTTCAAAACGATGTTTCTGTTGCGTGAATTTTCTCTTTTTGTATTAAAATGTCATCTTTACTTGAAAGATACAGATGAAGTATACTCATATTTTGTAGAAATATCTTCAAGGTAACATAATGCTAGAAACCACTTGTTGTCATAGGAAAGGTCAAAAAATTTGGAATAATAATCATTTTGAGAAAACTAAATTCATGACTTATTCAAACTCAGTAAACTTGTTATTAGTGATTAACATTTTGGGTGTGCTAACCATGTGCTAGGCAGTATGTTGTACTCTTTATAAACTTTATCTTGTATTATTTCTTATAACAACCCTGTCATCCCCTCATTTTTCAAGAGAAATCCTGATTTAATAGACCTGATTTAACTTGCTTATGCAAGGTCACGTAACTATTCAGTCAGACTTCTCAGACCTCCAAGATGAGCATTTGTTGGTCAAAAGATGCATTAACAAAGGTTGAGGGGTAAGGAAGTACAGGAAGGAAGGAGGAAGGAAGAAGTCAAGCAGCAGTGCAATTTCAAGGAAGTCTCAGCCTCAACCTGACCATGAAGGGATCTCTCAAGCATAAATTGCACTGGGTTTGTTCTGCTTCAGTGGAATAACTCTGGGCTTTCATAATCCAGCTCCATCAGTAATGGCCATGCCACCCAGAGGGATGGATTCTCAAACATTTCAATTCTCACCAGTTCTTACTTACAAAAGGTAGCTCCAAGATAGTCCTATAGAGGAAGCCACAGGCATATGCTTTTAAAAGAAAAACACAGAAAGATCGAGGGCACACACAAAGTACTTTCCTGAAGGACAGGAGAGGACCTGAGTGGAGCACCATTAGTGTGTGCTGCAACTAATGAGAAGCTCAACCAGGGTTAATCCAAAGGACTCCAGACTCATATTCTTATTATGCTTGTCTATCTGACCTAAGCAGCAAATCTCTGGATGGAAAATGGATTTTCATGTTCGTTACTCACTTACTCACAAACACTATTAATACTTTATTGTGTTTTAAAGGTCTTTTAAAAAAATTCACCAAATTAGTGACATCCTGTTCACTTTGACTTTTCTAACTCAACTTTTTTGCTGTAATGGTTGTCTGTGAATTACACATTAAATGAATTTTCCATGTGACATTGTCTCTGTAAATTATCACCAGAATTATTTTTAAATTCCAAAGAAAATGCAGACCTAACTGAGAAAATATCTGCTTCCCAATGTGGATTTAGATGTGAATACTTAGAAATCAATTCCTCATGCCAAATGCGCATGTAAGCTAATGTAACCATTCTACTTCTTTACATAAAAACATTCCTACAAGCCACAATGATGTTGACATGGAAAAAAAGGGTAAGCAAGGAGCTCCCAGGCCATCCTTGACCTTGAAACTTGAGTGCCTTTCTTTCACACTGTTTTGGGAGGTGGTCATCATTAAGCAGACATCTCACTGAGTTATTGTGGCTCTACTGTAGATCAAGAACTCATATCCATAACTTTCCATGGAGAGATGCTTTGGGGAGTAAGTTCTCTTCCAGAGAGAAGGATGGCTCATCCCAAGGAAGATGAGTGGAGATTGAAGGAATTATGCAGTGAGTGTATTCCTTTTCAGTTGTCAACCTAAGTGCAAGCTAGTGAGGGCTTTGCCTTTCCTCCCTTGACACCAGAATCACTTCTGAGATTATTCCAAGCATTATTTCAGTAATTCATCTGTGTTCGCAGATTATAAACTATAAGAGTGGGAAAAGTAGGTGGTAAAGGACAAGTAGACTTGTTCAGTTCCAACTTCTACTGGATAATTTAGAAAAGAAAATGATTACCTCATTAATAAGACCAACTTATAAAACATTAGTTATTCTATTACTTAAAAATAATAACTAATACCTCTATGGCATGTATCAAGTACCATCATTTAAAATATAACATATTAGCTCTATATGTTTATACACTCATATATTTTAAATTTATATCTATTAACTTAGTATGCCATTATATTACTGGGAAATTGAGGGGCAAAGAGGCTAAGAAAGAGCATGGAAGAGATAAATTTGTGATGGAACCATTCTGTGATTGCACTAAGACATGCAATGTCTAAGGAAAGCTGGAAGTTAGATTGGGAAGAGGGAAACACAGGGCAGCTTCATCTGCATAAATTTTTATGCTTTAGTGCAAGTGGCATATTAGCAGATAATATTCTTTATATTTTTATATCTTAAATAATTCATAATTTAGAGAAGAATTCCCTTTCATTTGTAAAGCAAATTTTAAATGAAACTGAACTCTGGAAGAAGAACTTGGAAATCTAATAGTCTTTTCTCCATGATGACTACATTAATATAATTTTTAAAAATATGAATCCTTTTTCTTTTTCCCTTTTTTCACCACCAACTTGGACTAATAAGAACAATGAGATTTCAAAATGCAAAGAATCTTTAGTGCCCCAAACCCTTTTATGGGCACAAAGAGGGTTGAGAAAACTGCTCAGTGGGGAACACAGACTGTTCTTATCCAAAAAAAAGGGTGACTCAGAAAAGAAGAGCCAAGAGCCCAGAACACAAAGCTAAGACACAGAGACTCATGGCCATGGAGAACCACTGAGCTTTAACCACAGCCAATTTGGCATGCAACTGGTTGGGTTTGAGGATTATTATGGGCTAGGGACTGCAAGGTGCCTCTTGTCTTCCTCTTTGCTCTAGAAAAGAAATGTCCTCTGAAATTTTAGTTCTGTACGGTGAAGGCATGGAGAGAAGACAGCTTGTTTCTTCCCTTCAAGGTCTGCAGAGGAAGAGAAACTCTGCTGAAGGAGCTGTTGGTGAAGGACCACAGTTAGGAGCATCAACTACACCTGGGCTGACTTACATACTGTGATCTTGGACTTCAAGCATGAGCCAGATCCTGTAATAAGATGAGATTCTGGTGATCTTAGAAAGGTACTGAGGGTCTTTTGCATGTGGAAAAGTTTGTGTTTTTTTCAACTTTGAGGCCAAAGGATGACTAAAATTGCCAGTTGAGAATCTTGAACACATTTACAGTTAGACTCTCATTGTTTCTTCACACTGTCAAAAGGAAAATCACAGTAAATAGGAAATATCAGACAAGACAAAAAATACAATTGGTTTTTTATCAGAGGCTCAGACAACTGTATATGTTCCTTGTGTGGCTGTGCATACAGTTTTTAAAATGTTGTTTAGTTGTGGATGAACACATGTCTTTATTTTGAATATTTATTTTTATGTGGTGCTGAGGATTGAATCCATTGCCTCACACATGCTAGGCAAGCGCTCTACCCCTGAACCACAACCCCAGCTCCCATACCATCAGCTTTAAGATGCACTTCAAGAAATGAATGGATAAAGAAAATGTGGTATATATACACAATGGAATATCACTCAGCCTTAAAGAAGAATGAAATTATGGCATTTGCAGGTAAATGGATGGAGTTAGAGAACATCATGCTAAGCAAAATAAGCTAGCCTCCAAAACCAAAGGCCAAATGTTTTCTCTGATATGTGAATGCTGATCCATAATGGTGGGGGCAGGGGAATGGAGGAACTTTGGATTGGGAAGAGGGGAGTTAAAGGAGGGGAGGGGGTGTGGGCATGGGAAGAATAGTGGAATGAGACAGACATTATTACCCTGTGTATATGTATGATTGCACAAACGGCGTGACTCTGCATCTTGTACAGCCAGAGAAATGAGAGGCTGTGCTCCATTTGTGTACAATGAGTTGAAATGCAATCTGCTGTCATGTATAACTAATTAGAACAAATAAAAAATAAATGAAGTTTATTACTGAGTTTCCTGAAGTCAGATGGAATTGCATGGCTCTGTAATGCCCTTCAATTGGATGATTTTACATCTATTTTCTAATGATGCAGGAAAAAAAATTGGAGATGAATAAACTTGCACAAATTTGTGCTTTCCTATAATGAAAGAATGTTCCTAGCTACCTTTGCAACCAGGTGGGACATTGTGATTCAGTTCTGGTCAGTGGATTTGTAGTGAAAGTGATGGCTCTTCATCTCTGAAACCCACCTGTCAAACTCCCAGCTCTATTCTCCTTCATTCTGAAAGCTGTCCTTCTTGAAAACGATGTGTTGAAGACAGAAGAGTCGTCCATAGCCTGGGTCATTCTTCTGGGATACTAGCCTCCCATTAAAATACAGAGAGTTCAGCACACGTAAAGACTCCACCTCTTACCTTTATCACCTCATGAAAACTGAAGCTCCCCAAACCATCACATCAGGAGTGAGGATTCTAACGCATGCATTTTGGCATGACACAGACATTCAGTCCATGACTGCCTCCTCTCCCTACCATGGGTGGTGAGTAGGCTGTGTTTTAGGAAGGAAGGCTGCTTGGGGAGGGTACTCTCTGGAGAGCAAGCCATGTTTCTCTTAGGCGAAGGCAGGGGATGCATCAGGAAGAGTTTAAGACTCTAAAATTTTGATTTATTTTGTTTGCAGTGAAATGGCAGTTCCAGTGGACACAGCTAAGAGGAAGTTTGGTTAAGGGAGAGGAGCAGAGACTCCCAGTGGTAACAAACATTCGGCTCTGGGAGAGCCCGTGTCCCTGGAGAGACGCCGCGGTGCAAACGTGTCCTTGGAAAGACTCATCATTCCTGTTTAAATTGTACATTGTGCATTGAAGGATTAATTTCTTTCTCTGTATGCAAGTTTAATTTCCTGAATATATTTTGTCTTAAGTCAGTTGAAATCCATGTCCCAAAGAATCACTCATCAGGTACTAAGACAGCAAGGAAGAAGAAATTTTGTAGGTTTTTTCTTTAATATGTACCTATTAAATTATCAATGTATTTCTCTTTAGAAATACACAAATTACAGATGGTAAACTTAAATCCATTTTTTTGGTTTTTATTTTATTTATTTATTATTATTTTTGATTCGTTGTACACAAATGAGGTGCAACCTTCATTTCTCTGGTTGTACATGAAGTAGAGTTAAATCCATTTTTTTACATCTATCATCAGGAAGAGAATGGCAATCAAAAGAATGCGTTGACATCACAGCATGCTCTTTGCTCTAACAATGGCATGGGCCATTAATATTCCATACCCTAAATGACCAATGTATGGGGGAATTGGATCAGTAAATAACTCGGGGATGCAGCATTGAGAATATTGAAATAGAAAGTCTCTAGCAGAGTATCCTGAATAAATTAGGGAAGTGCATTAAGGAAGAAGGTGAAATGCAGTTGGAGCCTACACAATGTACTCAGCAGTGAGGAAACAGAAATATGAGCCATTTCCTCAGAGTTTCTGCCTCTCTGAGGCTTAGTTAGATAAGGAAACTCATTGTATCCTTTAACTCTGATCATGTCCGGCAGTGCATGATTAAGAAGGAGTGTGTTGTGACTGCAAAGGGTGTTATGGTAGTTTGGGTAAGGGAGTAAAATGGCATGAGCTAGAGAATCTACATGACCTTAAAGAACAGTACCTCTGTCACCTCTGTGTGTAAATCTTGTGTTGAAGTAATTAGAAAGCCTCATGACTTTCAGAAACAAAAAGACCAAATGAGAGAATGTTTGCAAAAATATAGGTTGCAAAACCTCATGTGAAGGTTTATTGCTTTCCTTTATAATTATTAAGCATCTGAGCTGCCACAATTAATTAGTCATTAGCAGCACCATCAGAGCTAATGTAGATACAGTGAATCAAAGTCAAAAGCTGAGAGGTTGTAGCATTCTTAGGTGGCCAAAGCATCCTTTGCTTTTAATGATAAATTCTTTCTTTTCCAATAAAATGAGTGGTTGATGGCTTGGAAATCATTTTTTTTCTGATCACAGATATTTTAGCATTTGTTGTGATTGACCTTGGCTTGCATTACTCAATGATGGACCAAACTCTTTGACTTTAACATAATTATGTTTGTGTTCATGGCTGAAAACTGTGGAAGATATGTTAGATCCTTAGCAGAAATGGCATGATTTTCTGGAGTAGTATCAGGAAAAAAGAGCATCACAAAAATATCTTTTAGGCTGCAACTGAGCAATATTTGTGCTTTTCTTTGCAGTTTAGCACTTGAAACATTTGAATAAAATATCATATGTTGATTATGATGATGATGAATCTGTGTTTCTAATTATCACTAAAAAAAACAGCCATGGCTTGAATATTAGTTTGTTTCATATCTTACAGTATGCAAATTCTGGGTGTAGATTATTCTATCCCACATACTTTTTCGAATTATATACTGAAAAATTAAAATGACCTACTGGACAGACACCTATACCACCAGTATTCCCATACAACAAATGCATTAAGATTTACTGAGTTGTTCCTTTAAAAAAAACGATGGAATTAAAAAAATGCCTATTATTGGAAATTACAGGAACTATTTACATGTGATATTTTCATCAGGTAAGGGAATTGAGGCTAGCCACAGTTATGTTCAATGGAAGCAGACACTGAGACAGTTTGGAGTGAAAAACATTTATTAGGCATTAAAAATTGGGAAGGGAAGGAGGAGTAAGCACAACTGGGTGGAGGATGAAGGTAAACAGCAATCAGGACCAACAATATCAAGCTGAAAGGAAGCTCTGGAGTACTGCTGTACCTACTGTCACCTGCATTGGGCCACGTCCAGGGTTCTCTGGGAAGAGCATGACCCTGGACAAGAGGATCTCTAAAGGTGAGGCAGAGCCTGAAGAAGCTGAGAAGTGGTGACTGTCTGCTGAGCGTTCTTTCTACAGCAAGTTCTTCCTTGAAGGAGGATCTGAGACTGCATGGCAAGTTGCATTACCAACCACAAACCTGAGTGGACTGAAGATCATGAAGAATATGTATACTTCCTCCATCTTCCTATCTCTAATTCTGTGCTTTCTGTGTGTGTGTCTTTTTGTTGTCCAGTGCACAGAGAGGTACGGTTGCTAAGTTGATTGTTGGCAGAAACTGGACAGAACTTTTCATTTATCAGATTTAGAGAACAAAGAAATTAGGAATGAATCAAGCATCTAGGCCAACAGGTGAATAAGTAGAAAAGAGTTCATAACAGGTAGATATTTGGGGAGTGGTTTAACAAAGGGAAAGTCCAGTATGGAACAAGGTGACATAAATGTGAATGGGAACCTGGAAATATATCCAAAATGATGTTAGATTTTAAGAGTAGCAGCCCAAGTCAGGAGTCTAGATATAATCAAGTGCACTTCAGCCTTCTTTATAGATAGTAAGAAAAGCTCGCAAAGCACTATCGGCAGAAAGGATGAATTGAAATGTAAAAATAAAATGTGTTCTTGCTATGATGAGTGTGTGGGTCTCTGGGTAGATAAAAGTGCTCCATCAGATGAAGAATGAATGATGAGAGCTTTGTTCCTGAGGCTACCCCTGCCAGAAAGAGATCACTGAGAGACAGGTAGCAATGACCCAGCTATAGCCAGATCTGGTTATGATGTCATAGGAGCTAACGTCTCACTAAATTAAAGTGATTCCATAAATTGTTGGAAGGAAATACTAAAGTCAGTTATGAGGTTATTAAGCCTTTACTATGCGCCAGGTGCTGATCCCAGCATTTTACACATTATTGCAGTTCACCTCAGACTTCATTAGCCTGAGCTTTCCTTCTGTGCAATGCTGCCAAAGTGACATCACAGCACTGAGCCCATTGTGGAGACAGCTGGCATTGGAAAAGGCTACATGCAGTCGCCTGATTGTCTGAGTTCATCAGGGCTGGACTCTTCAGAGGACCTGGACAACACCTCAAAGGAGAAATGGGACTTCAGAGACCAAAGCACTGGCAATGCCCTTCCTACCTAGTTCAGATCATCCTTCTTACTGGGGCATGGCTTCTCTGAAACAGTGTGCGTTTGGGTCCTGGGCACTTTGCAGTTAAGTCATTTATTTATTCAAGTATTTATTGACTATCTCACAGATAAACTAAAAAAAAACACACACACACACAAAAACAAGGTATTCAGTAAATAATTTTTTTTCCTTTTGCCTGAAACTAAGCAAAATTCCAAAGGATTGGAGCTGTATAGGGAACACCTGGAAGGTGATCATTGTTTGCTCCCGACTGCCCAGCATCTGCTTCTCCTTCATCTAGTAACTGAGCATCACCCCCTCTTTTTCTTTGTGGTACCTTTCTATGTGTCTTAGATGGGGCTAAGCATTACCAAATGAAACATTTTTGGGTAGAAATAATTTACCACTGGTAAATGACAAGCAAAGAAATGGTTATTAACCAGAAATTTTTCTAAGGCTTGAAAACACAGAGATGGAGTTTTGATCCTTACTTTTTTCTACTGGAACTGTCACAAAGGATTCCTCACATGCGGTGAGCCTGCCTGAGAGTCAGAGAGCCTAAGAGCCACAAATCCCCTGATTGGGCTAAGCCCAAAGATATTCCTTTGGTTTTCAGTTGCATGAACCAATTAAGTTCCTTGTTTCATTTAATCTAGCTTGAACTGTCACTCCATGTTTTTTCTATTACTTATAAGAAAATGAGCTTAACAATTGCATAGAGTTTTGCCTGAAAGGGACATAAAGTGGAGGTGTGATATTGTCTAATATAGTCCTAAGTACCTATTACCTATGCAAAGCATAGAAAACACTATCATTTCATTAACTGATATATATTCTTTGTGAGGAGAGAAGAGTCGGAGACAAAAATAGGTTATGTGACTTATCTAATAGCTTTCCTTATGTTACAGATTCAGGACCATACCCAAGTTTCACTTCATGTCTGTTACACCATGTGGTTTTCTCCTGAATATCTGTATCTGTCTTTATCTAACTATATCTATATGTAGATTAACTATGTAAATAATATGAGAAGAATTTAAGAAATAGCAAGCACTGGAGCTGTGAAAGAAAATTAAATGGGTAAATAGAATGGAGAGAAAGTGAAGTCAGAAAGGGACTCCAGAGCTCTGCAGTGTCCTGACCTCTTCCCACAAAACCCTGACCATTCGTCCATGGGAAAGTTCCTGCTCTTCCTTCATTATTGCCACATCCCACTTTACCTATCCAACATTTACAGCTCAACCCTCTTTTTTCTAGTGAACTCTGTTTGTCTGGCTTATGCAAAATGGTTTGGAGTCATCTACACTTCAGTTCAATTCTCAGCACTCTGTTGATGAATCATAAAACCTCAATTTTCTTATTTGCGAAAGGGGATAGTCTAGAGTTACAGGAACTGAAACACACAAAGGACTTGGAAATATATTAGCTCCCTTATCTGTCTCACTTAGGGCATTTCAAGACAAAATAACTTGAGAAAAGACTTATAGTCAGAATTCAAAATGACATTCTCTGGGACAAAATTTTACCTATTGGCATCTTCAGCCTCACGTGGGAAGTTTCCATTTTCATTTACCAAAGTCTTGTCTTTACTCCAGAAGACTTGGGTGATTTTCTACATAAGGTAAGTTCCAGACTTCCAGAGATATAAAAGGAAGTATCCCATCCCCAAAGAATTAAACTGATTTGGATGGCAAGGGACAAATATCCCTTCCTATCCTGTCTCTTACTTGGTAATGCTTTCACTTTTAAAAATAGGAGCACAGCAAATTGGACTATTTCAGTTAATGAATCTTTCTGCACTAAAGATGGTAGCACTTGGCAGCTGGGATGGATGGGCAGAATATTCTTTCCAATTTAAACTACAGATAGAGTCAGGTAGAGAGTGCAGATGATACTTTTAGCTTTCAAAATATATATTCAAATCAGACATTAACGTGACAATGTGATTTGCACTTTTCAGGTTTTCTATATAGTAGCTAAATGCAGGTCCCAGTTTCTATACAACTCAGAAGAAAAAAAATCCTAAAAAAGCACAAAACATGTGCAGTAACTACATACATTTCCTCCTGCTTATTAGTGTCCTTTTTCTTATAGATTTCTCAAGTTCCCAATACCAGTAATTTTTTAGTAGGCAGATAATTTATGTCTTCAAAGAGTTACCCATCAATCTTAAACACAGCTGCTATTTCTTAGCTTTTATTATTATCTTGATTTGTTAACAATGTCTCTGGCTTAAGACTTTATGATGGAATAAAAGAGGGACTAGAGAAGTCATCAAAGTCCTTGTTAACCTCCTTGAGGGCTGTATTTTCAGGATGTCATAATTTAGACTACTTAATGGATGAGTGCATATACCTAGACCAAAATATTCACATAGCCTCATGATTTTATCTTCAAATGGTTTCTACATGCTATGGTATAAAATAATTTCTGTTTCTTTCTTTTTTTTTTTTTTTTTTTAACTTACTTAGTCTTTTTTTTTTTTTTTCTTTTTCTTTTTTGAACCAGGGATTGAACTCAGGGATACTGGGCCACTGAGCCACATCCCCAGCCCTGTTTTGTATTTTATTTAGAGACAGGGTCTCACTGAGTTGCTTATGGCCTCGCTAAGTTGCTGAGGCTGGCTTTGAACTCGAGATCCTCCTGACTCAGCCTCCCAAGTCGCTTGGACTACAGGCATGCTCCACCACGCCCGGCAAGTCTACACTTTTTTAGGTTTCAAGAAACCACAGTGTAAGGTGATTAGGAGTGTACTAGCCTTAACGTTGAGCAGTGCTGGGTTGAACCTAGGTTGCATGACTTATTTAGCAGATTGAGTTTAAGAAATTTACTTAAAATCTCTAAACCTCAGTTTCCAAATATGTACTGGGATAATATTAAAGATTAGGGTGGTTGAAAATGTCAAAGAACCATAGCAGAAAGCATCAGTTGGCATCCAAATGCCCTTTCAAATCTTCCCTCCATCAATCTTTCACCTTCCTTCTGGTTATACATGGAAGTGTCCTGGGAAGGAAGCATCCTGGGAAGGGCTCCCTTCCAATTAAAATAGCGAAGTTTTTGTCCTATTCCTTCCTGCCTATTATTTTGGAAGAAGTTGTGATGCCTAGGGTTGGAATAGCCACTTTGGAACCGTGAGCATAAAGCAACGTACTACCGGTGCTGCAGAAGGAACCTGGGAAGAACCTGGTTCCTAGATGACATCCATTCTTGAGCAGCTAGTGCCAACCTAGGCTGGTTATCTCAAGACTTATTACACAAAAGATATTGCCCCTTTTCTAATAAACTCACTGACATACTTTCTGTTACTCAAAGTCATTGCAGGCCCATGTAATACAAAGGTAAACATGGCCCCCTGAGTGGTAGCAGGGAGGTTCAAATAAAGTTAATCACCTTCTCTCCTCCAAGTGAGTAAAGGGTATTTATTGGATGGAGACATTACAAAATAAATAATAGTATAAAAATCCTAGCTGTCACTTTTGCTTTCTTGTGAATGGTATCACCATTCCTGATTATAATCTAGAACCTGAGATAGAAGTTCTGACACCTCCATCCCCCTGGTGCCTCGTAACCAATCCAGTCACCTCTACATATCCAGCACCTCATGCCATCTTTCCATCTCTCCTCCCATCACTTTAGTCCTTTATGGTTCACCTGCACTATAAAATCTCACATTCTTATGAGTGGAATTCTAGCACATGATGTTCCCTCTGCCTAGAATGTTCTCTCCCTCTAACTCCTAGTTATCTTTCAGATCTTAGCAAAATCATCACACTCAAAACAACTCTCCACCCTCCCTGTCCTGATCATCTCCCTTTTATATTTCATTTATATCTTATTCTAGTATGTACCATTAAACAGTTTACACTTATAAATGAATCTTAAATTAATGTCTGTCTCTCTACTACTCTGTAAGTACCAGGAGAGCTAGTCTGTTGTTATTCTTCCACCATTTTATATCCACATCAAAGCCAACACTGAGTACATAGCAAGTATTAAGTATTTACCTTATCATAATCACACCAATGTGCAGTTAGTGGGTACCAAGCATTTTAATTAGTGCTTTATACACATTCAGTAAGTGTCGTGGTCCCAGAAATCCTGTTATTTCATTTTACAGATGGAGAGGCAAAGACACAGAGAAGTTAAGGAATTTGATTGAGGTCACACAAGGTGTAAATCAAGAACTAAGTCAAGCAATTTGTCTTTAGAGACTGTGCTCTTATCCACTACCCAAAGCTGAGAAAATAACTCTTGGCCTCTATTGGACAATGATAATCACTGATTCCTCAGCTCTTATGGTCAGTAGGAAAGAAATAGAAACAACTTCATACAAGTTGTTCTGCTGGATTTAATAGACAAGATGGAGGACTAAGGACACTCATTCTATATTTTGAAGTCCCATGTGGCACATGCTTGTTGGTATGTAAATATAAACATATATTCATATTTTTCTTAAAAACAAGATGTCAATACATTATATAATTGTTCGTTTTCCTTTTCAGTTTGCTTGGCCCTTTTATTACCTCATGTGAGAGAGTACACGGATCTTACTAGATTTATTCTTTATTGTGCCATGTTGGATAATGCTATATTGTTTTTCCACTCCAAAACCAAAATTATTTTGAAAGAGTGAAGAAAACACCATCTGCAACAACTGAAATCATATTAACATTTTTTCTATTCTCAAAGCACATCAATGTTATATAAAGAAGAGAGAATGATTAGTCCCAGGCTGAGTTTGACTATGCCAAATAAGTATGCTAATTTTGTTGGCTTGGTTAGAAAACCCTGAAATCAGAGATTTACACAGGGATTTGCAAAAGATAACTACTCCTGTACACTTGTATCTTTATACTTCAACCACTGGTGTATTGAAGATTGCATTGGATTTGAGAAAAGAAATGAGAATGAAAAAAGCCACTAAAAGAATGGAGAAAGACTTGGCAGCAAATGTCAAGTCTATCTTTCATTTAAAATTAGATGAATTTCTGGATGAGTCTACAATGAGAATATTTAGCAATAATTGAAATGTATCTAGCAGATCATGACTTTTAAACCATGATCATATTATTAATATCATATAATACTAATAAAAATTCTGAAAGTTTGTTGATATTGTTATTTCATCTTATGAATGAGAAAATGGAAGCTCAAATAAGTCGAGAAAAAGAGGTGGCAGAGCTTGCAGTGAAGACTTTATGGAAAGGTGTTTGGTATTCTGTGTCTACCCCAGAGAGGGGAGGGAGGGCAACCCTTTTATCTTAAGCCAAGCAAGAGAGACAGTCTCTAGCGTACTGCTCAGAGAGTTTGACACTGAGTTTGAGGAACACAGGTAGAGTTGCTTTTAGTCTCAATGGGAGAAATCTACAGGCCAGAAGTTGGTTGGAGATGGCAGAGCAAAGAGAGAAGGAAGCTGAACTGGAAATGAGTTGTGCTTCTACTGAACATGGAGCACAGATGTTTGATTCTCTCGCAGATGTAGACTCCTTAGAACTGAGCTTGCCAAGTGTCATTATAAATTAAATCTCTCCCATCCAGATGACTTGGAAGGTTGTGACTCTAACAAGGTCTTGGTTTTACTGGAAACCCTGGGGAATAAGGAGAAAGTTCAAAGTAGGCAGCCCCAAATGATATTGCTGCATTAAGCAAGGGACAGTTGGAAGTCCCCCAGCTGAAGTGCTCACATTGGTAGCGAGTATGGGGAAAGGAGAAGCAGCAAGCAATGAGGAAAGGAGTCAATGGTATCATTTCCTGCCAAAATCATCTTTGCATTGTTAGACCATTGTTCTTCAGTCTAACTTACTCTTTTTTATAAAATATTTTTAGATGTTGTTAGACCTTTATTTTATTCATTTATTTATATGTGGTGCTGAGAATCAAACCCAATGCCTCACACATGCTAGGCAAGTGCTCTACCACTGAGCCACAACCCCAGTCCTAACTTATTCTAGACCAATGCAACGTAGCCTACAACTTTTATCAATAATCAGGATTGAGCACTATAATCTCCAATCACTTGGGGACTATCAATGGAAATGTTAATTTTGCTCACTAGGAAAAATTTAAATCTTTCAATGATAAAGATTAATGAAAAATGGTTTAAAATTCCAATCTCACCACTAATTGCTCATGCAACTGAAGGCAAAGGATTTGGCCTAATCTGTTTATAAATTGAAGATTTTGAAAAGAAAAAAAAGAAAAGGCTCCAATATCTCTTTTCACTCCATTTTGAGGATTTGGTGAGAAACCTGAGGAATTAGGACTCCCCATTGCCCAAACTACTGCCTGATATTCTTCTGCTTTAGTTCTGAGAAAAGAAGGAAAGGAGAAAGAAAAAGAAAGAGAGGAGAAGGAGGAGGAGGAAGAAGAAGAATTTTTTAAACAAAGCTGTGTAAACAAGGATTTAAAGAAAATACACCAAGTTTAAATATTTTAGAAGTACCTACAAATGCAAACAAACGTTTATGCCAATTGAAAATTCAATTGGGCCAATCCTAGTGATAGTGATATATTAAAGAAATAAACCAATTTTATCTCTCTGAGGTTCTGTAAATATAACCTTGCATCAATTCTGTCTAATGTTTCTGTTGAAAACCAAGTAACATTTCAAGACTTTTCCCCCCAATTCCTATGCAGCAGAATCTCTCCTTCTAGTATTGAAATGTACTTGACGATCTTCAAATTGAATTGGAAATGAGATCAAGGTAAAGCAATTTTCAAACCTTTTCCAAAATGAGAGGAAAGTATGACTTGTGATTTGATGAAGGAGGACCAGGGAAGAGAACGTCACGGGAACTAAACAATGTGCATTTCTAAGATTGATGGAAGCCTGAAACACCCTGGAGGAAGGAAGCACTGCTGTTTTTCCCTCTCTTTGTACAAATCATGCTCACAGAGTTTGACTTTCTGAAGATCAAACAATAACTTTTCGTCAAAGTGTGCGCTGAGCTCACACCTTGGTTCCCCCATCTTTTCTGTTTTTCTGTGCTGCCTGCTCCTTTGACAGATGCTAGCATACCTTGTTTTCAAGTGAATTTCTCCTTGTAGAAAGTGCCCCAGGAAGCACTCTGTCAATAGCACCAGGTCGCCTGGAAATCGATGGAGGCTCCGTGCTCCCAGCTAAGACACCGCTCTGGTGTCAAACCACATGAAATAAGCACTTTAAAAAATAATAATAAATGTGAACTCTGCCTTTTGTAAAAGCAAGAAATAGTCAAGATATCAAATGAAAACAGCAGTTCTCCTAGGAAGCGGACGTTCTCTTCTGAAGCAAAATCCTGCTGTTGGTTGAATGGCACATCAGATGTGAGGCCAGTTGGACCAGCACTGAGCATTGGCCTTGCAATGGGCCCATGTCTTCCAAACCTTTGATTCTTTGAATTTTGAGGTATGCATCTGAAGTAGAGGTGGAAATGAAGATGGAGAAACTAAACCACTACCCTTACGTGTCACCCACCTGGGATGCTCTCTGCTCTGCTTCCCTCCCTCCTCTCTGCCATTTTTATTTTTTTAATTTTTTTTTTTTTTTTGGTACTGAGGATTGAACTCAGGGGCACTCCACCACTGAGCCACATCCCCAGCCCTATTTTGTATTTTACTTAGAGACAGGGTCTCACTGAGTTGCTTAGGGCTCACTAAGTTGCTGAGGCTGGTTTTGAACTCTCGATCCTCCTGCCTCAACCTCCCAAGTTCTGGGCGTGCACCACCACGCCCAGTTGCCATTTTTATTTCTTCCTGCCTCCCTCTATCCCTCCCTCCCATCTATTCCCTCTCTTCTGTCTTCCTCTTTTCCTTTCCAACCACTACCTTCCCAGTGATAATTAAGATCCTCATGGAGTGGTAAACATTTCTAAGATGCCCTGACTCCTTCCTTCCTCTTCTCTTCCTCTTTCCTTATTTTCCCAGCACCCCAAGGTCACTTCTCTCTTTCCCCTGAAGATGGCAAGTCATCTGGTTCCCTCACTCCTTTCCTGCTCAGAAGCTAGTGTCTTTTATCAAATCGAAAACAAATAACTGTGGAGGTGATGCTGGGTGCTGAAGACGCTGAACTGAGATGTGCACACCATTAACCTGCAGCACCTCTGGCTCCAGGGCTGGGGTCACCCTACACAGAAGGTGACTATGACATCTTTAAGTCTGACAACCTTGAAGCTGGAAAAGTCTGGGAGATCCACTTATCAAACTGACACTTTTAAGAATTGAAGACAATGAGACACAAGGATCAAAAGGCCACATGAAGGCAGAGCCAGGAATGGATCAGGGCCTCCTGACTCCCAGACCAGCGCTGTTGAGTTGCCAAGCTTAGATGCGCTGTAAAAGTTCAGGTGGGGGAACGTGGCATAGATAGGCATGCATTTTTAAGTGAAGGAAGGGGGAAATATGACACCCCAGACTGCAGAGCCTGGTGTATTTGTCTGTGGACCTGTCGTTCATTACAATTTATTGCCACGAGTAGCTTTCAGATTTTTTCTAAGCATTCTGGAATATCAGATACTCCTTTTGGTTTAGTCGATGCAACCTGATCCACAGGACAATTTTATCTTTAAGAAATAGCTTGTGGTTTTTGTTAAGCTCCTCATGCATGAGCCATCAGGAATTTCTTTTTTTTTTTTTTTCCTAAGAAATTGCTTGCTGGAGGGAGGATCCTCAGATCCCTTCCCACATTCCACATCTATTTCTATGGCTTCTTTTCTTGCCTTTAATCCCCTTAACCAGCTGGTTTGGGGTTTTCTTTTTTTCTGTGTTGTTGTTTTGAGTTATATGCAAACAGGCCTTTCAGTCTTTTGGCTAATTTTTAACTCTTAAAACTCGGTGTGTGTTTGATTTCAGGCTTCCTTGCACCTTTGAGGGGGTCTGGAAGGGACACAGTGATCCTAAGACCTCTGTGTTGTGTAACTGCACTGAGATCTGGCACCACGTCCCACCGCCTGCCCCCAGAACAACCCCTCAGGAATGTGGACAGCCAGAACCAAGACAGATGGAGCAGATGATGGAATTATTAGTTAAGATGAAAGGCATTTCTTTGTAGCATAGGAAAACATGGAGACATAAAAACATATACACAGATCATTTTTTCCAAACCCGAGATCAGAACACATGCGGCAGCACTCCCACAGTCCAACGAGAGGAAGACGTATTGGAAATGAGGACTTTCCCAGAGGACACTATTCGGGACGTCATTGTAGAGAAAAGGGGCACTGAAATGTCAGGCAGAGAACTGTGTGTGTCCGGGGTACTGCGCAAACACAAACGTGTGTACCTGTCACTGGGGGAAATGATGCACTTCAGGCAGGACCGCTGCTGATGCTGGTCCTAACGTGGCAGAGGGTGTTGTTATCCTGTTTTATAAATGAGGAAGCATAAACTCGAGCGTTTAGTAATCCAGAGCTGTAGGAGAGATTCCACAGGTAACTAGGCTTCCCTGAAATTCAGGACTCGGATTTCATCAGCACGCTGAGTTTCTTTCTTCCCAACCTAATTTCCTCATCTGTCAAGATGACGTTGGGAAGGACTAATGTGCTAAGAGTATGGACACTGCAGCCAGTCAGGCTGGGTCTGAATTCCAATTCCAACCCTTATCAACTGTGTAACTTGAGCCTCAAGTTCATTATCCACAGCAAGACTCAATTTATTCCGTGCTGGAGAATAATGGCAGTTTTCACCTCATTAGGGCTATGGTGAAAATTACATGACTTACGTTTGTAAGCCTCCTAAACTAGTGCCCAGTGTACTTAATATGATAAAGCACGTCTACACAGCGGGCCCAGTGGAGAGCTAGCCACCTCTTGCCCAGAGGGTGGCGTTAATAATGCTTTAGAGATGATGCCCTTTCTCTGAAATGGGTCCTGGAAGTTCTTGTGGCTTGCAGTTATTGGGTGAATCTTTCTGTAAGGAGAATCACACTCCTTTATTCTAATGTCCCAAATCAAACTGAATATACCTACGTTTGAAAAACACAATAAACTGGATATGTATAAAAGCATTCCAAACATGCTCAGGGAGGTATCGTCAAAGGTGGGATCAAATGCTCCTAGAAACCTTGTCTGGGAACACAGCACATTCTGCCTTAGGATTCCTGCTGTACTTTTTAGAACAAGTAGAACCATGCTAAATTCTCTCTTCTAAGTCTTCAGTCTCTGGCAAGAGTACATTGTATATTTCCACCCTCTGGTTTTTAATGACCTGCAGAGAACAGTGATTCACCCCAGTCGACATTTTAATATTACTGAAATATCTCCCTTAGTCCCTAACACAATTTTCAAAACATGCGAATCTATGAGAACAAAAGGCATCAAACTGTCTTTGCTAAGTCATTCCCTGTCCCCAGTTCCCTCTGATCTGTAGATTACCAGCCAACAAGAAGAAAAATGAAGACAAATTCCTGCTAATTAATCAAACTCAACCCATTGTCATTCAGTAATATACACTGTTGGTTTCAGAGTAGCCACACTTAGGCCTATTTGGGCCTTCCCTGGATTCAGTGTGCAAAGAGTGACATTCAATCTGTTTCACCCTAAGACTTTGACTTGCTCTCACTAATGAAGCCAGGCCTCATTTGGATAGGACTACATCATTCCACTGGCATCTTGAGGATGTAGGAAAAGGACTTAGATGATCCAAAATGGCACTGACCAGAGGGCCCTGATTCTCTAATGTCTGGGCTTTGAAATGGAAACAAGTCAGAAGAAGGTTTCAAAGGAGTGTTGCTGCAACCGAGCTTCCTTCATTTAGCCAGTCAGTACCCCGGGGAATCGTCTTTGCACCTCCTGCTGCTGATCAGCTTGTGCCCCAGGCTTAAGGGCTTTTAAATATTTTAACACTTCATTTTTGGCTTCCAGCCCTGCAGATTTTTAATGGCTAAAAAGTTAGAAGGCTAAAGTTAACAATTAATTAGCACAGGAATACTGGCCTGAAAGGGACTTGGACTGTCCTGAAAGAAAAGCAGCTGGAAGCAAGCAAAACCTGCAGTGAGACCACCGCATTTCCATTTTCTGGTCTTTTGATTCTTTCTACGTTTATGATGGGTTTTGGGCAAGACAAAGACAATATGCATGCTTCCTCTCTCTCCCTTGCCTGCCTGCCTGCCTTCCTTCCTTCCTTCCTTCCTTCCTTCCTTCCTTCCTTCCTTCCTTCCCTCTCT
>JAJEJO010001882.1:76513-93439 GCA_020662805.1 Glaucomys volans
ATTGGCTTATTTCACTTAGCATGATATTCTCCAACTCCATCCATTTATCTGCAAATGCCGTAACACCACAGTTTCTTTATCCATTCATCTGTTGAAGGGCATCTAGGTTGGTTCCACAGTCTAGCTATTGTGAATTGAGCTGCTATAAGCATTGATGTGGCTGTGTTACTGTAGTATGCTGATTTTAAGTCATTTGGGTGTAAACCAAGAAGTGGAATGCTTGGGTCAAATGGTAGGTCCATTCCAAGTTTTCTAAGGAATCTCCATACTACTTTCCAGAGTGACTGTACCAATTTGCAACTCCACCAGCAATGTACAAGTGTACATTTTCTCCCACATTCACACCAACATCTATTGCTGCTTATGTTCTTGATAAAAGCCGTTCTAACTGAAGTAAGATGAAATCTTAGAGTTGTTTTAATTTGCATTTCTCTAATTACTCGAGATGTTGAACACTTTTCAAATATTTATTGATCGCCTGTATATCTGCTTCTGTAAAGTGTCTGTCCAGTTCCTTAGCCCATT
This sequence comes from Glaucomys volans, assembly GCA_020662805.1. Classification (NCBI taxonomy): domain Eukaryota; kingdom Metazoa; phylum Chordata; class Mammalia; order Rodentia; family Sciuridae; genus Glaucomys; species Glaucomys volans. The sequence goes on from JAJEJO010001882.1 coordinate 77,039, forward strand.
TATTGATTGCGTTCTTTATATATTTTTTAAAGATCTTCTAGTTTATTCATCCATTCCTTCCTTCCTTCCTTCCAGATGAATTCTTTTTTTTTTACTAATTTGTTTATTTATTTATTTATTTTAATTTATTTTTTATTCACATAGTTCATATAATCTTACATTTACATAGGGTAGTACTGTCTGTCTCAGTCTACTATTTTTCCTGCCCCCATCCCCTCCCTTCCCATTTTCCTCCACACCATCCATACTTCCTCCACTCTTTCCTATTTTCCCCATAACCCCTGCCACCCCCCACCCACCCCCCCATTCCACCCCTGTTAGGTATCAGCATCCATGATCAGAGAAAACATTCGGCCTTTGGTTTTTTGGGCTTGGCTTATTTCATTTAGCATGATATTCTCCAACTCCACCCATTTACCAGCAAATGCCATAATTTTATTCTTTTTTATGGCTGAGTAATATTCCATTGTGTATATAAACCACAGTTTCTTTATCCTTTCTTCAATTGAAGGGCATCTAGGTTGGTTCCACAATCTAGCTATTGTGAATTGAGCAGCTATGAACATAGATGTGGCTGCATCCCTATACTTTGCTGATTTTAAGACCTTTGGATATAAACCAAGGAGTGGGATAGTTGGGTCAAATGGTGGATCCATTCCAAGTTTTTTGAGGAATCTCCACACTGCTTTCCAGAGTGGCTGCACCAATTTGCAACTCCACCAGCAATGTACAGGTGTGCCTTTTTCCCCACATCCATGCAACATTTGTTATTGCTTGTATTCCTGATAATAGCCATTCTAATTGGAGTTAGATGAAATCTTAGGGTAGTTTTAATTTGCATTTCTCTAATTACTAGAGATGATGAGCACTTTTTCATATATTTGTTAATAGCCTGTATATCCTCTTCTGTGAAGTGTCTGCCCAGTTCCTTAGCCCATTTATTGATTGGGCTCTTGGCATTTCTGGTGTACAGTTTTGTAAGTTCTTTATAAATTTTGGAGATCAGTGCTCTGTCTGAAGTATGTGTGGAAAAGATTTTTTCCCACTCTGTAGGCTCTCTTTTCACATTCTTGATTGTTTCTTTTGCTGAGAGAAAGCTTTTTAGTTTGCACCCATCCAATTTATTGATTCTTCCTTTTATTTCTTACGCTCTGGTGGTCTTATTGAGGAAGTCTGGTCCTAAGCCAATATGAAGAAAATTCGGGCCTACTATTTCTTCTATTTGGTGAAGAGTCTCAGGTCGAATTCCTAGATCCTTGATCTATTTTGAGTCGAGTTTTGTACAGGGTGAGAGATAGGGGTCGTTCTTTATATTTTTGTTATAAAGTTTTGTAATTTCTTTATAAAGTTTGGAGATTAGTGCTCTATCAGAAGTGCATGTGGAAAAGATCTTATCCCATTCGTTAGACTCTCTTTTCATATTATTGATTGTATTCTTTGTTAAGAAAAAGTTTTTTGTATGAATCCATTGCATTTATTGATTCTTCCTTTCATTTCTTGTGCTTTAGGTGTCTTGTTAAGGAAGTCTGGTCCTAGGCCAACATGATGAAGATTCGGGCCTACTTTTTCTTCTCTTTGGTACAGAGTCTCTGGTCTAAATCCTAAGTCCCTCATCCATTTTGAGTTGAGTTTTATTCAGGGTGAGAGATAGAGGTTTAATTTCATTTAACTGCATATGGATTTCTACTTTTGCCAGCACCATTTGTTGAACAGGCTATCTTTTCTCCATTGTATGTTTTTGGCTCCTTTGTCTACTATTGTAGTTTGTTTTTGTTTAACCTCTTTTTTTTCCATTGAGCTTCTTGGATCTACAGGTTGATATTTGTCATCACACTGGAAACATTTAGAATAACACTTCTTCAAAGATTTTTTTCATCTATTTTCTTTCATTTCTTCTTTCACATTCCAGTTGCAAACATGTGAAACCAATTTATATTTTCCTATACATCATTGAGGTCTGAACATTTTTATTTCAATTATTTATGTCTCTTTTTTTTCCACATTAAAAAATGTACATGGATCTGTTTTAAAATTGGTTGACCAGAGTTGGGGATGCTGCTCAGTGGTAAAGCACTTAATAGCATGTGTGAAACCTTGGGTTCAATTCCCAGCACCACCAAAAAAAAAAAGAAAAGAAAAGAAAAGGATATGTTTTTGTTCTATTCTTTCCAATGTTCTATTAAGCCTATGCATTGAATTTTTCATTGTGGATATTGAGTTTTTTAGTTCTTGAAATTCATTAGTTATGAGTTTCTATTTCTGTATAGAGATTCATTCAAAACTTGTTCTTACTAAAGTCATTATCTTCCTTTATGCCATTGGAAATACTTAGATTGACTGTTACAGGGTCTTTACTACCTCAGCAACTGTGTGATCCTGAGTTCTGTTTTTAATTAACAACTTTACTTCTTTTTTTTATTTTTACAGACTGCATTTTGATTCATCATACACAAATGCTATGGTTGTACACAATGTAGATTCACACAATTGGTGTAATCATACATGTACATAGGGTAATGATGTCAAACTCTTTCTTAAGTATAGTCCACAATCTCTGGTTCTTTGCATCTCTAATTTCTCATTGTGTTTTGGATATTGTAAGACATGTGGACTATGGTTTCTTCCTTTAAATTATTGTGTTTTATATTGCCAAGAAATTAATTTCTACCATAGGACACTGTGATCCTAGCAAGCCTTGGTTTTATGCTTTTATTTTTAGGTGAGTGTTTACTGAATGCATCTGATCTCTACCTCAACTCACCAACTCATTCCAAACTTGGGAACCTGAAGCTCCCAAATTTGAGTGACAACTAAAATCATGTCTAAAACTCTCAGGGCATTTCCTTGGTCCAGTGTTCTTTCTGTCATGCCACTATTGTTGCCACTGTGAGAAGCTTCTCCAGGCAGCCCTTTCTAGAACTTCAACACCACATACTCCTTCTTGCATTTCATATCCACTTTCTCCTTTTCTTCTTTAACATTTATGATTATCTGATATGTTATATGTATGCATTTTGTGATTATGTGAAAACATATACTTCTGAAAATCAAACCTGAAAAAAATTCTTAAAACCACTACATACTATTCTCAGGGATTGATAATATAAGTGAGCATATAAAAATGTTAACAGCCTTACAGTATAGAAACCTTTTACTGAAAAAAGAATAGATCAAATTCTTTATTCCCAAGAACTCTTTTTATTTTAAAAGATGATAGAAAAATTTTAAATAACTATTCAAAGTATAATAGCACTAGGAGGAAAGAGTAGAATAAGGGGAAAGAATTTCATGGAGTTTTCAAAAATAAAATCCTTCCTAATTTGAGTAATTAGGAAGACTTCATAGGAAAAAATGGTCTTTCAGTTGAGTCTTTGGGGTTTTTTTAGCTTGTGAATACTGATGTTTCTATTTGCATCATCCAATTTTTTGTAATTTTTTAAAAAAATTTTTACTTTGACAGACTGCATTTTGATTCTTTGTACACAAATGGGGTGCAACTTTTCATTTCTATTGTTGTGCACAATGTAGATTCACACCATTCATGTAATCATATATGTACATAGGGAATACTGTCTGTCTGAGTCTACTATCTTTCCTTTCCATACTCCCTCCTGCCCCATTTTCCTCTACACCATCCATGGTTCCTCCATTCTTCTCTTGACCCTCCCATTACATATCATCATTCACTTATCAGTGAAAACATTCCCCAACTCCATCCATTTACCAGCAAATGCCATAATTTATTTGTCTTTATGGCTGAGTAATATTCCAATGTGCATATATACCACTGCTTTCCAGAGTGATTGCACCAATTTGCAACCCCATCAGCAATGTGAAAGTGTATCTTTTTCTCCATAACCACACCAATACTTATTATTGCTTGTGTTCTTGATAATAGCCATTCTAATTGGAGTTAGATGAAATCTTAGAGTGATTTTAATTTGCATTTCTCTAATTACTAGAGATGATGAGCTCTTTTTCATATATTTGCTGATTATCTGTATATCTTCTTCTGTGAAGTGTCTGCCCAGTTCCTTAGCCCATTTATTGATTTCTGTGTTGTGGTAGGTTTTTTCCCCATCCTTTTACCATTAGTATGTGGATGTCCTTTTCTATGAGATGAGTCTCTTGAAGGCACTATATTGTTGCATCTTTCTTTTTAATCCAATCTGACAGTCTATGTGTTTTGACTGCTGAGTTTAGGCCATTAACATTCAGGGTTATTATTGAGATATGATTTGTATCCCCAGTCATTTTAGCTGATTTTGGTTTTTTAACTTGACTTGGTTTCTCCTTTGATTGGCTTTTCCTTTAAGGTAATTCCTCCCTTTGCTGACCTACATTGTTGTCTTTAATTTTCTCCTCATGGAATATTTAGCTGAGAATGTTCTGTAGCACAGATTTTCTATGTGTAAATTCTTTTAACTTTTGTTTGTCATGGAAGGATTTTATTTCATCTTCAAATCTGAAGGTAAGTTTTGCTGGGTATAAGATTCTTGGTTGGCAACCATGTCCTTTCAGAGCTTGAAATATGTTGTTCCAGGCCCTTCTAAGCTATTAGGATCTGGGCTGAGAAATCTGCTGATATCCATATTGGTTTCCCCCTATATTCAATCTGATGCTTTTCTCTCTCAGCCTTTAAAATCCTATCTTTATTTCGTATGATAAGCATTTTCATTATAATGTATCTTGGTGTGGATCTGTTGTAATTTTGTGCATTTGGTGTCCTGTAAGCCTCTTGTAGTTGATTTTCCATTTCATCCCTTAGGTTTGGGAAATTTTCTGATATTATTTCATTGAATAAGTTGTTCATTCCTTTGGTTTGTTTCTCTGTACCTTCCTCAATCCTGATAATTCTTAAATTTGGTCTTTTTATGATATCCCATAGTTCTTGGAGGTTCTGTTCATGATTTCTTACCAGCTTCTCTGTTTGGGTAACTTTATTTTCAAGATTAAATATTTTGTCTTCATTGCCTGTGGTTCTGTCTTCCACAAGATCCATTCTGTTGGTGATGCTTTCCTTTGAGTTTTTATTTGATTTATTGTTTCCTTCATTTCAAGGATTTCTGTTTGGTTCTTTTTCAGAATCTCTATCTCTTTGTTGAAATGATCTTTTGTTTCCTGCAGTTGCTCTTTCAACTGCTTATTGGACTGATCATTCATTGCCTGCATTTGCTCTCTTATCTCTTCCTTTGCTTTGTGAATCATTTTAATTATGTATATTCTGAACTCCTTTTCTGACATTTCTTGTACCGTGCTATCATTGAATTATATTAATATGGAACATTGGTTTGTTTGGAACACTTTCTTCCTTTATTTTTTTATGTTGTTCTTGTATCTTCCACTCTAGCAGTGCAGATATAGGGTATTGCAGTTCCGCCCTATAGGCTTATAGTGACTCTGCAGGTTTCCAAAACCTTCTTTAAGGGGGAGATCAATATTAGCAGCACCCAGTACAGATAATATGCAGCCCTAAACCAAATAGACCCTATGAAGATGTTAACAGTATTGTCATAATAAACAGAGAGGATGAGTGTTATTATTATTTACAATATAACAAATAGATTTGCAATGAGTTCTCCAGTTTCTAATGGAGAACAGAGAGGATGGGGAGGGGTGTAGAATGTAACTGTTAATGGTATAAGAAAAGAGTATATAGAAATTCTAGATTGTAGGAAGAGTGAAAGTGTAATCAAAAGGAGTTGACTGTTGGCATGAGAAAGGGGAGAATGAGATTCTGAGGAAACAGGTAAACAAAAGGAAAATAGGAGGAAGAAAAATAAAGAAATAAAAACTTAAAATTTTTCAAAAAGGAGAAAAAAAAATCTACACTGTAACAGTCATATACAATAACTTCCCAGTCTTCAGTAGCCTGATGCATGAGAAGTACCTGACAATGAGCTTCCAGTCTCCAGCAGGCACCTCAGGGTGGAATTGGCCCCACCTAAAGATGGCAGCTTCTGCTTCCAGGATAATCCAAGATGACCACTCTGTCTTCCAAATGTGTTGACAAATAGGGAGCTACAGTGCTGGACGTGAACATCGAGTCCATGTGGAGTGTGGTTGGTCAGGCCAGGGAACCTGGATGTGGGGTGTGGTTAATCAGGCCAGGGGGTCCTGGAGGCAGGACTTGGTCAGTCAGGCTGGGGATCCTGAAGGTCCTGACTGTTGTCTCAAAATGGTGGCAGTCAAATGGAACCAAACCTGTGGGTACTGTGCAGTGGGCTTCCAGGCAACAGCAGGCAGCTGACGATCTACTGGTGGTCTGTGGGCGGTCTGCAGGCTACCGGTGGAAAATCAACAGATAGGCCTCAGGCAGTGGGTGATGGGTAGGTGAAAGGCAGGTAATGGGCAGGCAAGAGGCAGGCAAACAGGCAAATAATGGCTAGGTGGCTGTCAGTGAGAAATTTGCACTCAAAAAGTAGTCGATGTGCTGGCAGACTGCGGGTGATCAAGGTGGACAAATGGGGTAAGCAGCAGGGATCGATGAGCAGCAGATTGCCTCACAGAGAAACAGATTTTCCTCTGCTTGAAACCTGAGTTACCCAGCAAAAAAGGAACATAGCCTCCCCTAGTCCGCCATCTTAGATCTCTCAGTTGAGTCTTGAAGATGCGTAGGATTAGTAGTAGGTGGCATTACAGGAAAGGGTGGGATTTGGCAGAAGGAACAACATGAGTGATGCTAGGAAATCAGGAACTCGTGTTAATTTCAGCAAGACACAGGGTGGTTTAAGAAATGGAGCTGGACAGATAGTCGGGAGACACATTCTGGAAGTTTAAGACTAAGTAGTGATCCCTGGGGAGCACATCCCTGGGAGGCAATAGAAGCCACCAAAAGTTTCTGAAAACGGGAGTTATAAGGCTGGAACTGTGTGTTTTTGAACTTTCTACAAACAAAACTGTCTCTGAAGTATATTAATTTGCTTCATTTACCAATGTCTGTTTTCTGTGATTTTAGGAAACCCTCCATTATGCTACCTGGGAGATAATGGTCAGGCACACAAGTGCATAGCATTTAATTCCCCATATGTACAGTACATGTCCATTCCATCCATTTTCTCTCTATTGTTTTATTTTTACTTCAACTGACCTTTATCATCCTGCCTCATCCAAATATACATACTAGTTTTCTATTATTTTTAAACTAGAAATTTTGTGTCCATTTTCTTGTAGTTTTTCCAAATCCTCAATGATATTTTTGTTTAAAAAAAATAAAAATAGATCTAACCTTGCCCATAATTCAAGTCACTGATTAAATGGCACACTTTACTTGTTTCTCTTGATCAATCACAGGTTGTATTAAGGACTTTCCATCACGTTGTTTGTTTTTCTTTATAGATTTCGCATATTCATTGAAGTCCAGTGCGGTGTTGCTTTTGGGAACATATTTTTTCAGTTTCAACCTGATATTTAAAAGCGTGACTTCAATCAATTGTATAGCTGAAAAACCACTTTGCTCTCTGGCTCTCTCTTTTGACTCAATTACAGAAAAATGAAAGCATAAATTTAATGACATTAATTTTCCAGATGGTTTGAGAAAATTCCTCAATAAAATTAACATCTTAAAATTGACATTCAGAAAGTCTCAAAAAATCACTGAAAATGTCTTGCAAGATTTGGACTTGCATTGTTGTTAAGCTAGTATCCACTGAAATGCACAAGTTATACATAAGAAAAGCTTTGAGAACAATTTTGAAAAACATTTGAAATTTAAATTTTCAAGATGTAGCAGAAATGTGTCAGTATTTGTTTGAATCATTCATTATAACCTAAGTAAACTAGATTAGAATGATACATAGCATTTTTAAACAATTTAGTGAAAATTATATATTCTTGAAATTATATATTTTTCTCATTTTTTGCAAACAACTGCTTTCATTTAGTGAACTTTCTTAATGTTTAAAAAAGAGATGTTTTCCTACATATACATGAGGATGGGTTTATTTAAATCATACCATATGTGTTTTATTTTTGTTATAGTAACATTAACAATGTCTTTGGATTCCTTGCAGTTTTAGAGGAAATAATTAGTTGCAAACAGGTTTCCTGGAAGTACTCACAGATATCTTTGTTTTTTTTTTTTTCTTTTAATTTTGTTTTTTTAAAAGGAAATCAGATTTAACTAAATGAACCATTTAAAAACTCTTTGCTAATTTGAACAATCTTGTCTTTATCATTTTGCAAGTATTCCTGAAAACAATTTCACTCAATTATTGCCACTTTGACAGGATGAACACATGGGATATGGTGAACTTAAAGAATAGCCTGAGTTCTGATTTGAGAGCATCTAGGAGAAATTTCTGAGCAAAGCTTCTGCGAGTGGAGGGCTGGGTTTGCTGAGTGTTGACGTCAATAACCAAACAGACAAAATGACATTTTTAGGATGATAGACCCTATTTTGTCACTCTTGCAAATCTTAAAGACTAAGTCCGCAGAGTCTCAATATTGACTACATCATTCTCTCACCAATAATTAGAGGAAGACAGATGAGGAAGATATGGTGCACATTTCTATTGTCAAGCACATGGTTTGCAAAAAACTAATGTGATAATATCCTTGTACAACTTTTATGTACCTTTCTGATTATTACTTTATAATAAATTATAAGCATGAAGGCTATGAACATTTTTAAGACACTTGACATGTTGCCTTCTGGAAGTCATGCTTACACTGTTTTATAACATCTAAACAAAAAAAACTAGCTATTTTAACTTTTAGAAATCACTTCGTGAAAATGTTATTTCATGATTTTGAATTTACATTTACAGTATTCAATTTTTAGTGATTTTGAACATGATCAAATTAATTATGGTCTAATCATAAGGTGAGATGTTATGCTTCTACTTAAATTATGGTTTTGAAAGTTTTTAATGGCCCAGGCTAAGGAATTCCACCAGGGTCTGAATGAGGCGTACTGGATACTGACAACAGAACTTCATATGCATCATTCAAGTTTAAAAAGCTTTTAACCAATGTTATTGTTATGTTCACAGTTATGTCAGCATGTATTAGCACACTTAGGTGTATATCAACATGGATAATGATGATGATATAGCTATATAGATACGTTTCTTATTCTATTAAGTGGGTTTGATCTTTCTAAATTTAACATTTTTGATGCCCTTTACCTGAAATTTCCACTGAAGTTCAGTTTTATGCAAACACCTAAAGTCGAAGTCCTAAGTGGGAAAAATAAGTAAAACCAACCTTAATGGAATGCTGCTATAATCCTCCTGTTTATAGGAGAGTCATCAATACTAAGTAGGTACTGATCTAACCCTGACATACCAGGTCACTCGCTCATTCATTCAACAATCTCATAGGCTGGGTTTTATCATCTTTCATTTGGAGAGTGAAGCTAAAGCACATGTTAAATGTGGTGACTGTTCATGCAGCTGGCAGGCTGAAACTCAAACCAAGGTAACATTGCTCCAGAGTCTGTGCTCTGCCCACCCGTTTTATTACCCTCGGAGACTTCCAGAGCATGGACGTGGTATACACTGACTGTGGACTCAACCAGACTTGTGAAACTCAGAGAACCCACAGAACATTTTCAGGCCTCAAAACCACATTGGAAGAGAGTTATATTCAGACAGGGCTTTAGAACTAAATTAAAACCATTAATTCTTAGTTTGCCAAGAATTGAAGGTCTTCTTAGCCAAGTTCCTTGGTCATTTCTCATAGAAAAGCAGGATTACAATGCAGCCCAACACATGTCCCTTCAATCTTTCTACAGCTGCTGCAATATCAGTGAGTTCCAGGACACCAGGAAGCTCTGAAACATCTTGAGATCACACCCATACCAAATATCCATTTATACTATGAAGAGTTCACAAATGTTCTGCATCTGACATGATACTAAAGCGAAAAACAAACACCTTTCTGTAACATGTTTGTCTCAGGAGAGTCAACTTTTCTGACAGTTTGTATTTCTCATCTGTCCTTACCAGACACCAGACATTACCTCTCATCTGTCCTTAGCAGACACCAGACATTACCTTGGACTGTAAGCTTAGAAAAATGATCATGCAACTTCCTCAACCAAATTCAATAGCTACAGCAACCCTTGCAGGATTACACGAAAGCACAATTCTAAGCACTCAAGACTCCCAAATTGTGATGCTATAATTAAGACAGGATGAGTTTTTTTTAAAAGCACACTATCCTGAAGTGACAGACACAGATTGTAAAGATGTGGGCAGAGAGGTAATAGTGAATTATGGCTCCTACAACAGTATCAGGGACTTCCTATATATAAACCATTTAGATAAGTGGGACCTCAGTTTTACCTAGCAAATATAGCCAATATGCTGCTACAAAGCATCAAGAATCCAAAAGAGGAGTTCAGCTTATTGTATAGTGACCCAGATGTGGAAATCAATGATTTTCTTTTTTGCATTTTAAGAAAAAAATCAATAACTTACAGTGTTTCAGAAAAATGTCTTTATGGGTGCTCCAGGGGTATGAAGCAACATTTTCTAGCAGTTACATCAAAAATAACAAAACATGGGACACACTAAGTATCTTTAAAAAGGTGATGTACTCCTTATTTTTTAAAGAATTTTGCTCAGACATTAGAAGAGCTGAACAAGTTGACATCAGATGTTTTGATTTTGTATTCTTGATAATAGACATTCTAATTGGGGTGAGAGGAAATCTTAGGGTATTTTTGATTTGCTTTGGTGGGGTTGCAAGTTGGTGCAACACTCTGGAAAGCAGTGTGGAGATTCCTTAGAAAACTTGAAATGGAACCAAGATTTGACCCAGCTATTCCACTCCTAGGCCTATACCCAAAGGACTTCAAATCAGCATACTACAGTGATGCAGCCACATCAGTGTTTATAGCAGCTCAATTCACAATAGCTAGATTGTGGAACCAACCTAGATGAATGGATAGAGAAGCTGTGGTATATATACACAATGGAATATTATTCAGCCATACAGAAGAATAAAATTATGGCATTTGCAGGTGAATGAATGGATTTGGAGAATATCATGCCAAGTGAAATAAGCCAATCCCCCAAAAAACAAAGGGCGAATGATTTCTCTGATAAGAGGATGATGATACATAAAGGGAGGTGGGAGGCAAGAATAGAGGAAGGATGGATTGTATAGAGGAAAATGGGGAGTGAGTAGGGGGTGGGGAAGGAAAGAAAATAGAATGAGACAAACATCATTACCCTACGTACATGTACAATTACACAAACAGTGTGACTACTTCGTGTCCAACCAGAGAAACGAAAGTTGTACCCCATTTGTATACAATGAATCTAAATTTAAAAAATTAAAATTAAAAAGGAAGAAAAAAGTTTTGATTTTGCATCTTTCTTATTTTCTTGAAGAAATCTATTGTATAAAAAGATGTACAATGTTTTTGAAGTGATCGCCATTGCTCCACCTGGGTCTTTGAGTTCAGGGTGTATTTAATGTACTGGAAACTTGAGAGCTAAAAGTGCATTCCTTGTGTCCTGGTTTGATGGGCGGTTTTCACCTGAGTGTGTGAAGCAGTAACCTCAAATCCCAGTTGCTGTCAAGCTTGGGGATTGTTAAGTTTTTTAAGACCATCTTCTCAGCATTGTATTGATTGATACTGGATACTTGATATGAATGTGGTTTTCAGTTGTGCCCTCAAACTTTCTCTTTAAAATTAAGCTTCAGCACCAGCTGAATTTGTAACAACTGGGGTCTGTGTGAGAACTCAAGGGCACCTTACATGATTAATGTAGTTCAATTTTTCTTCTTCAAGATTTTCTCCTCTAGGTGAAGTTATGGTTCTAGCTTTCAAATTAGTTGATGTATTGGCTGGACTCAAGTGGAATTTTACTCGCATTTCTTAGATCTGAGATGCTTTGACAGGCTCCTTGGGAAATGGATGCAGAGTCTTCTGCAAATGTTGTGGAGACATCTTTGCCAAGAAGCTCTTTAATTACCTCTGTGTGTTAACTAATGGAAACTTGCTGTAAGAAGCCAAAATGAGCACTCACAAGACAGATCTAATGCCAGTCACCCTGTGATCAGTATCATCTGGAAGAACAAGTGGAGAGCTAAACAATTTTGGCAAAGGCTTTGAGGAAATATCGTAAAAAAGATCTTTATTCATTAGAGTTATGCTGTCCATCTTGTTACTGTGGCCATTTCTCAGAGGTTATAACCAAGATCTCTCTCCTAACGCAAGGTTACGTGAGTGGCAACACTAATTTTTGGACCTCACTGGAGTAGATTTGGAGATCTATATTCTCTAGACTCTCCTGACCTTTAGAATCCATATACTACACCATTAAATCTATAACTGAGCAGAGGCTGATAGTCTGAATCAATCTGCAGGTACTTGTGAAAATGCAATTCCAAGATAGAACCCTGGGAAAGAGTTTCATGCTCATGTGTTGTGAATGCTTTGATACTAAAAGACCATCACCGGGCTGGGGATGTAGCTCAGAGGTAGAGTGCTTGCTCAGCAGGCACTGGGTCCCAGGCTCAAACCTCCAAAACATAAAATTGCAATGTTGCATATGATTTCAATGTGGCTAGTGAGGCCTAACCAGTCCATCTCAAAGCTCATTAAAAAAAGACAATCATTTGTTTCTGGGAAATTACATACTCATGTAATTTGAGCCTCCGTTGGGGCCAATATAAGACAAATATATGCTATCAACATTTACCATCCAGGAGAAGAAGTCCTTAAATATTTTTTGTTGTTGCTAGAGCTTTATTATTATTATTATTGTTGTTGTTGTTGTTATTATTATTATTTCTGGGGATTGAACCCAAGAGCACTTAACAACTGAGTCACATCCACTTCCTTTTTTTTTTTTGAGACAGGGTCTTGCTAAATTGGGGAGGCTGGCTTTGACTTGCAATCCTCCTGCCTCAGCCTCCCAAATCACAGGAGTGCAGCACCACACCCAGCTGGGGCTTTATTTTTACCTCCACTTTATTTATTTTTTTTAAATAGACTTTCTTTTTTAGAGCAGTTTTGGGTTCGCAATAAAATTGACCCAAAAGTACGGAGAGTTCCGTTGAACTCTTCCTGACCCTGTTGAACTTTTTGAAAGATAACTTTTTATTTTTAAATATTTTAAAATTCACAAGAGTTGGTAAAAGTAGTCCAAAGGCTCCCTGTGTACATTCACCCTCCTTCTCCTAACAACGTTATCTAACATAGCTGGTGTTAGATACAGGGTGTTGGTGTGATACCATTAATTCTAAGATAGATTTTTCTCCAGTTTTTGAACATTGCTCATTTTTTGTGTATAATTCTATGAAATTTTATGCTGTACATAGACTCAAGCCACCTTCAACAGTCAGGAAACAGAAACTTCCCATCACTAGGCATACACAGGCAGCACCCCCAACACCCCCAACACCCTGGCCTGCCCTCCTACCGTCCACAGTTTCCCCAACCTGGACACCTGGAAACACTATACTTTTGTCACTCTGGGAATATTTCATGAATGAAGTGATAAGCAACACTTTAACTGGCATCTCTTCACCAAATATAATTCCTTGCAATCCATCCAAAGTATTGCATTCATCAATGGTTTGTTCTTTTTATTACTGAGTAGTATTTCATTCCATGGATTTGCCATAATTTCTTTATTCACATATTGAAGAAAGTTTGTGTGGTTTCCAGATTTTGAGTGTTACAAACAATGCTGCTATGAACATTTATGTAGGGTGTGTGTGTGTGAGTGTGTGAGTGTGTGTGTGTGCATTTGTGTGTGTGTAAACATGAACTTTTATTTCTTCAGGATAAAGATATGGGAATATGATTGTTGGGCTGTATGGTAAGTCTAGGTTTATTGGGGTTTATTTGCATTTCTTCAATGGCTACTGACATTGAATACATTTCTATGCACTATTTTATATCTCTCTATCTTCCTTTATTAAGTGCTTGCTCAACTCTGTTATCCATTATCTAATTCAAATTTTTGTTTTCTTATTTTGTCTTGACAGCTACATATATACATACATACATATATATATATATGTATATATACATAAATTTATTATAGATGCAAGTAATTTTTATTTCTGGTGAGTACAAGGGCCTTTGAGGCCCTTGGTCCTACATAAAGAGCCCCCAGAGAGGTGATCCGTTCTTCAGAGCATATCATAGGTACATTCTTTGCAAATATTTTCTCCCATTCTGTGTTTTTTTCTTCTCACCCTCTTAATGAGGTCTTTTGAAAAAGGAAATTTTTCATTTTGATGAAGTCTAATTTATCCAAGTTTTATTAAGGATTTTGCCTTTTGTATCATTCTAAGAAGTCTCTGCCTAACTCTTGGGTAATGAAGATTTATTCTTAAAATCTTGTAGTTTTATGTGTGCATTAACACCTGTGATCCACTTGGAGCTGATTTTTGCACAAGGTGGGAGGTTGCAGTCGCAGTTCATTATCTTGCCTTTCGCTGTGCAATTCTCTCAGCACCTGCAGTTGGAATGACTGCTTCTTTCATTGAATAGCTTTTGCATCTTTCTCATGTAGTACTTGGCAGTACTTAGTACTTAGGTGGGTCTACTCTGGATTCTCTCTTCTATTCCGTTGATTAATGTGTCTATTCTTCTTGTAATACCACACTGACTTGATTACATTTACATGTAAATTTTAGAATTATCTTGTCCTTACCTACAAAGAATTCTATTGGAATTTTGATAGGAACCACATTAAACATGAAGATCAATTTGTGAAGAATTGGTATTTTTACTCTGTTCTGTCTTCAATTCATAAACACAATATGTTGCTCATTTGTTTAGATTAGTAGTTTGGGGCATACAACTCTTGCATATGTTTTGATAGAATTAAAACTAAGTATTTTATTTTTACTACAATTATATATTGCCCTGAATTTTTTATTTTAGTTTTCTATTGCTAATTGTTTGCCTATAGGAAAATGATTGGTTTTTATATTTTTTGGTTCTTTAAAAATTTTTTTATTTTACAGACTGCATTTTGATTCATTGCACACAAATGGGGTACAACTTTTTGTTTCTATGGTTGTGAGTGATGTGGATTCACACCATTTGTGTAATCATACATGTACATAAGGTAATGTTGTTTCTGTCTCATTCCACCATTTTTCATACCCCTACCCCACCTCTTATTTCCCTCTATGTAATCCAAATATCCTCCATTCTTCTCTTACTCCCCACCTCCCCACCCCCATTATGTATCATCATCCACTTATCAGGGAAAACATTTGGCCTTTGGTTTTTGGAGATTGGCTTATTTCACATGGCATGATATTCTCCAATTCCATCCATTTACCTGCAAATCACATAATTTCATTCTCCTTTATGGCTGAATAATTTTCCATTGTGTATATATACCACAGTTATTTTATCCTTTCATTTGTTGAAGGGCATCTAGGTTGGTTCCACAATCTAGCTATTGTGAATTGAACTGCATTACTGTAATATGCTGATTTTAAGTCCTTTGGGTATAAACCAAGGAGTGGGATAACTAGGTCAAAAAGGTGGATCCATTCCAAGTTTTCAGAGGAATCTTCATACTGCTTTCCAAAGTGACTGCACCAATTTCCCCACATCCATGCCAACATCTACTATTGCTTGTGTTCTTGATAGTAGTCATTCTATTGGAGTAAGAGGAAATCTTAGGGTGGTTTTAATTTGCATTTCTCTAATTACTAGAGATGTTGAACACTTTTTCATATATTTGTCACCTGTATATCTTTTATAAAGTGTTCAGTTCTTTGGCCCATTTATTGATTGGGTTCTTTGTCATTTTGGTGTAAAGTTTTTTAAGTTCTTGATAAATTTTGGAGATCAGTGCTCTATCTGAAGTGTGTGTGTGGAAAAGATTTTCTCCCACTCTGTAGGCTATTTTTTCATATTACTGATTGTACCCTTTGCTGAGAAAAAGATTTTTACTTTGAATACATTCCATTTATTGGTCTTGTTTTCATTTCTTGCACTTTAGGAATCTTGTTAAGAAAGTCTTGTCCTAAGCCAAAATGGTGAAGATTTGGGTCTACTTTTTCTTCTATTAGGTACAGTGTCTCTGGTCTAATTCCTAAGTCCTTGATACCTCCTGCTTCACTCTTCCTGTTCAGGATTGCTTTGGCTACTCAAGGTCTCGTTCTTCCAGATGAATTTCATGATTGCTTTCTCTATTTTTATGAGGAATGTCACTGGTATTTTAATTGGAATTGCATTGAATCTGTAAAAGCACCTTTGGTAGGATGGTCATTTTGACAATATTAATTCTGCCTATCCAAGAATATGGGCCATCTTTCCATCTTTTAAGGTTTTCTTCAATTTCTTTCTTGAGTGTTCTGTAGTTTTCATTAATAAAGGTCTTTCACCTCATTTGTTAGATTAATTCCCAAGTTTTTTTTTTTTTGAGGTTATTGTGAATGGAGTGGTTTTTCTAATTTCTCTTT
>JAJEJO010001882.1:93539-136877 GCA_020662805.1 Glaucomys volans
ATGCTTTCAGTTTTTCTCCATTTAGAATGATGTTGGCTGTGGGCTTATCATAGATAGCCTTTGCAATGTTGAGGTATACTCCTACTATCCCTATTTTTTCTAGTGTTTTGAGCATGAAGAAGATGCTATATTTTATCGACCGCTTTCACAGCATCAGTTGAAATAATCATATGATTCTTAACTTTAAGTCTATTGATGCTGTGAATTACCTTTATTGATTTCCGGATGTTGAACCAACCTTGCATTCCTGGGATAAATCCCACTTGATCATGGTGCACTATCTTTTAAATATGTTTTTGTATGTGATTTGTCAGAATTTTGTTCAGGATTTTTGCATCTGTGTTCATCATGGATATTGGTCTAAAGTTTTCTTTCCTTGATGCGTCTTTGTCTGGTTTTTGTTTCAGGGTGATACTAGCTTCATAGAATGAGTAACCTTACAATCTTGCTAAATTCACCAACTAGTTCAAAGAGTATTTCAGAAATACTCAGAAATAGGTTCCTTATGATTTTCTATAAAGAAAATTAAATCACTTACAATAGGGATAGTTTAATTTGTTTTTCAACCTGTATGACTTTCATTTTCTTGTCTTCCCTTTATAGACTTTTAATTAAACACCAAAACATGTTTATTGAGCCTTGAAACAAGCAAAACTCTAAACTGTGCAATGGGTCCAGGAAGCGGAAAACGTTTGGTTGCTCTTATGAAGTGACTAATAATATTAGTAAGGTTTTAGATGTGTGCAGAACTTAGTATTATTTATGCTCTCTGTAAAACCATTAGAATCGAGGCATAAATAAAAATCCCTGGAGACATGAGTTTTGAGGAAATTGAAGAGGAGGCACCATTAGAAGTGCGTATAAGGAGTATGGATGCATGAAGCTGAATTGACATTGAAATGGCGAGAGCAGTTGGAACTGGGGTGAGGGTAAGGAAAGGAATGACGGGAGTGAAGGAGGTCACAGCAGGTTTTTGAGGAGCCTTGGGTGGAGGAAGCATGCACCCTGCAGCAGCCTAACACTAAAATGAAGACTTGTCATGGTATTTTATTGCTAAAAAAAATAAAAATCAATTCTGGGTCTCCCACTCCCCACCAATCAAAAGGCAGTTGAGTCCCAGGTGTGTTATGGGCTTCTGCTGCCCTAGGGTAGGGCACAAACCAGGAGGTCCCAGTCAGAACACCTGGAGACAAGCTGTCTGGACTTCAGGGCTCCTGGGGGCTGAGGTCCATGTGCAGTGGAAAGTGGTGGCACTGCTTCTTCTGTGCTGGTCTCAGGCTTAAGTGTCTTCTGGCCTTTTCATTAGTGTACATGACCCTGACCACCTTCCCCGGGGCTTTGTTCTGAAGGACCGGCCACCGCTGGTGGGACCAAGGGAATCAAAGGCCTTTGTGCCCAACAGAAATTGCAGGACCCTGCTGCCTTCTGTGTCTGGGAGGAAATAACCTCTCTTTGATTCCAGTGCGGTGTGGCAATTTCTCTCCCCAAGGCATGAAGCTTTGCAATATCCTCTCACCAGGATCTTAGAAACCTCTTCTAGGCTCTCTTTCCTGGAAGCCAAGATGGGAAAACAGCTGCCAACACCAGCTAATTTTTTTTTTCCATCTTACCTTGTTTTTAAAACAAATTTTGACTATGCCCTCTGTGGTATCAGGGGAGATAATGAGGATGTCTCCCCACAACCAAGCCACATCTCAGGGCCCCACTGTATACATAGAAGTGCCTTCACTAGAATGAGGACTCTGAATGATGTCTGACAGCTATTTGCGATGTGCTCCTTAAGATCCACAGATTTACCAGTACCAGGTTTGGAGTGAAGCAGTGATATCACTTCCCATTTCTGCAGGTTGGATGCAGAACAGCAGGTTTCTGTATAGTCAGTTTAGATTTTTGCTTCAAAATTAAAACACTATAAATCAGACTATGAATTTCAGGTAGCAAGTTGACTGACCTAAAACTTCACTCTTATGAAACTGTTGGTTTAAGCATAAACTTAAGCTCATGGTGAAGGTGCATTTGATCATTTGCTAATAGGGTTCCAGCATGAATTTAATTCCTGCTGCTCTTGAGCTTCATTTTCTTCATTAAAAGATATGGATGGGGTTGGGGAGGTGATAAATAATAGCTTAAGACTTCTACCTGAATTATTTTTAATTGGGAAAATGATTATGAATTTCAGGAGACTAATAACAAGTCAGCCATGTTTAAATCTTCATTTTGCTATTGATTACATAGTGACTGATAAGCCATCAATTTGCCAATGATGGAAATTTCTATCTCTAGCCCAGACTTCCTGCTCAATTCAAGACTCAGGTATAAAATCCCCAGTCTTTACTCCCACTTGAACGTCCTGGAGACATCTCAATCCAACATCTCCAAAACTGGACTCCCCTTCCCCACAGACCCAGCTCAGAGGAAGGCCACGGTGCCCTGTTGGCTGACCAGTCAAAGCATCTGTGCCATCTGGAATCTCTCCATTCTTTCAGAGTTCAAATTATTGAGTTTCTTGGTGCTACAGTTCCAGTTCCTTGGGTTTTTGGTAAAGAAATTCAAGCCCAATGCAAGGTAAAGAGTAAAACAAACTCAAGAAATTGCCAGCTAACCTCTAACGAGGGCTCTCTAACCCATCACATACTTTCTCTGCCTCAGTTCCTCAAATACCTTATTTGAGTTTTCCCCTTGTGTCCCCTTCTTAGAGCCCAAAATTGCATGTAGTCTGGTATGTCCCTCTTCATATTAAACTTGTTCAAGTTGTAAGGTGCCTAAGTTTATCTCTTAACACACCCTATGTGCAATCTTCCAGGAATTCCTACTCAAACAGCCTTAAGTAGAGCCACATACTGACCCAACACTTTCCTGGTCCACTATCCTCTCTCATCTGGAGAACTAACTAGTCTTTTTACTTTTACCCTCAATTCCCTATATCCTACTCTCAGCCTGCAACCTGGAATGGTCTAGTTGCAACCCAGATCCTGCCCAGCTCCATCCAAGGCCCTCCTTCTCCTCACTTTACCAATGATAAACCAGAGACCTTCTAAAGGTCTAGAAACTTCACCTGCCTTGGCCCATTCTCACCCTATACCATTCCTCTCCCTGGCTCACAATCTATTCAAACCAAAACTCTCTGTTTTCTAGAGCATTTGAGGCACATTCCAGATTTGTGGCTTTTGCCATGACTGTTCCCTCAGTCCAAGGGAATTCTATATAAATGCAGGGGAACATCTAAAGCACAGGCTGATAGTCGGCATTGATCTCTGCAACTCCATAATTTCATACTCCCGTCTCTTTCATGAATTGCAATTCTGCCTAAATATCTCTTTTATCCCTGAGGATAACCCTGAGTATTTCACTTAAAATCACAACCCACCTCAACATTGCTGACCATTCCCAATTCATCCTGACTTTGTTTTCCTTTTTTAAAATTTAGCTTCCTAGTTTCCAACATATTTCTTTGTTATCTTCAAATTTATCTTCTGTTTCCCTCATATGTAAGCCCCGGGAGAGTAGGGATACTTGTCTACTTGCCCACTGATACAACCCAAGTACACAGAGAGTATCAAGCATGGGTGAGGGTTGGTCTGTACTTATTTCATTCCATGACCTTGGTCCAGTCACCTGCTCATCATAGTTCAGTTTCCTGACTTTGAGTAGATTGAGGAAGGAAAACATCATTATTGTGTTAGTCAGCTTGTCATTGCTGTGACCAAAATACTTACCAACTATGACCCAAAGGAGGAAAAGTTTAGTTTGGCTCTTGGTTTAGTCCATGGTTGACTGACTCTATTGCTGTGGGCCTGAGGTGAGGCAGAACACCATGGTGAAAGGGTGTGAGGGAGGAAAACCACTAACCTGATGGCAGCCAGGAAGCAGAGAGGAAGAAAAAGAGAAAGAGGTCAAGGACAACACAGACCCTTCCAAGTCATGTCCCCAGTGACCTACTTCCACCAACTAGGTCCCACCTCCCAGTAGTCAATTCAACCATCAATGGATGCATCCACTGTTGAGGTCAGAGTCCTCATGATCCATCCCTTTCCAAAAGTCTCATCTCTGAATACACAAGACTTTGGGGGACATTCTAGATCCAAACCATAAAGATCACCACCACCACCACCATCATCATCATCATCATCATCATTATCATCATTTCATGTTTATTATTATTAGCTCCACTCTAAATTTAGTAACTGCATTTAATTACAAAGTTTGCTATGGTGCACAATTCAAAGCTTGTTTAAATTTTACTCAAATTAAGTATGTTATATTAAAATAAGCATGCTAATTATCTACATAAGAGAATTTTGTGATTGCTGTTTTAATTTCTTGTCTAAGGAATTTTAAAATGTATTTTCTAGTTTGTGGCTATGTTTGGATAGCTGACATTATTAGACAGCTGACATATGGTGAGATGCTGTCGTCTCCACTTTCTAGGCCCTTCCAGACCATGGCTGAGCCCAGTAGATTCAATAAACCTTGATTGATGAAGCTACCTTGTCTCTTCTGACTCCAGATAGAAAATAGTTTTAGTAAGACACTATAAATTCTAATAAAAAGATATTCTCAGTTCTAACAAAAATTCCACCTATATTTTCTTTTCTTTTCTTTTCTTTTTTTGGTACTGGGGATTGAACCCAGGGGTACTCCACCACTGAGCCACATCCCCAAAACTATTTCGTATTTTATTTAGAGACAGGGTCTCACTGAGTTGCTTAGGGCCTCACTAAGTTGCTGAGACTGACTTTGAACTCACAATCCTCCTGCCTCAGCCTCCCAAGTGCTGGGATTACAGGGGTGCGCCACCGCGTCCGGCTCCACTTATATTTTCTAAATTATCCTTTTCCTAAACATCTTATATGAAGAAGGTTAAAAGCTTGCTTACTGAAATACAATGTGGTATTTCTACAGTTTTACAACAAATTTATTTAGCCATAGAATATTTCCAATTCATATGTATCCTTCTCACTACAAAAAGGCCAACATTTTCTAATTTTGAAAGAAAACATAACTTTAAAAAAAAATAATGAGCTTTCTGGGTCATCTATCTAAGTTCTTCAAGGGTGTGCGTGTGTGTGTGTGTGTGTTGTGTGTGTGTGTGTGTGTGTGTAGGCATGCCCGGGACTATGTTTAATTAGAGATCTCCTCTGCCATTGACTTAAAGTCCTAAGAAAGGATTTATAAATACTATTCAGACTCTTTGGAATTTCCTAGTCAATTCTCATTTTCTATTTATATGGAAGTTCTACCATAGGCATAAAAGTCAATCAATAACAAAATAAGTAAACTGAATAAACACTGTTCTCTCTATACCACAGCTGGTTTCTTTTTTGGAAAATACAATCAATGTTTAATAACTAGATCTGAAAAGTGAAAACTAAACTTATTTTAGATTGAATTAGCATTCCAGTGCTTGGTTTCCTGCCTTACTAGGACGATGGATACTCTGGTACTGTGACATGGTGAACTATCAGTCAACTACAACCAATCAATCCCAGGCTTTGATTTATCAAATTTTTTTTTAATTTATCATGACTTTTAAAATTAAGAAGAAAAGTATAGGATATTGATCAGTTTTATAAAATCCATTTACTTGTAGGTTATTTACCAAACTATATGCACATTTATTTCCATCTCTCATGTCTCCTACCTTGACAGGCACAGCTAGCTATAAGCTTTTGAGTGACGGCCTGTGGCCTGAGGAATATTGGACGATGAAAATTCGATTCCATTTTAAAAGTCAATTAAGTCCACGCTCTACTTTTACTGGGATGTTAATGCAGATCTTTTAGGAAGATCGTCACTACCAAATGTTAATCTTTAGACAACTAGCTAAAATACACATACTAAATTTTTTACCTTTCTTTTTTATTAATATTTAAAAATTCCACTGTGAAAAATGCAAACTATGATTAAGAAGATAACAATGTTCTAAGGAAAGGGAATAATATTTGTTAAATATCTGAGAAGTGCCAGTCATTGTCCCAGTTACAGTAAATATGCCCAGAATTTCATGTTACTATGAATATTTACGTAAGGTTTTTGAAGGAAATGTTATGCATCTGGCAAAGGAAAGTTGTCTCAGGGAAAATTAATTATAGATAAGTGATTTTCTGGAAGACTCATTTCAAACTTCATAATCTCACTCTTTTGGCTTCTCTTTGTGCTTTTCTTTGTTTGGATTGGTGTTTTTAATTCTCCTGGGCAAAGACAAAAAGACTTACATGGCTTATTTCATTTCTGCCATAATATGATGAAAATGTGAGATTCTGAATTACTTCCCATCTTTCCTGAGAAATAATGGGAAGAGGCTGTGCTTTTCTGATGGAAATAATGCATCTTTTGTTTTTAAAAATACTTCTGCTTCCTGAACCTTCAGATGTCAACTGGATGTGCTCTAAGTAAAGTCTAATCACGCTGAAGTGGTTTGCTAACATGATTGTGTTACCTGGAGTGGACCTTGCTGCAGATGTGTCCTTGGTGTTGCTATAGCAACACCAAGGCTATGCTCTTCACTCCATATGCACATGGCTGTGTTTGTACATTTTCATGGCTAACCATTGTAAGCATGCCTAGCCAACTATAAAGTTCAACCTAGGGGAGTGCAAGAGTTGGAGTTAGGGGAATCATAAGGCACACCTCACTTTAGAGAGAAAGGGATGGACAGTCATGGAAGACCCAATTTGGCTAAAGTTACTTTTTCAAGCCTAGAATGTGATGGAGCATGTTGTGAATCACCAGGGGAAAATATGCATTGTAAAAGAATGATGAGGGTAGGGGGTTACATTTCTAAAAGTTGTATTTTAAGAGCTTACTTATGTACATCTATACTGCGTGCATATTGGAACATTTTGTAAATAAGCATTTATTTTAAATCAATGTCAGACCATGTGATAATCTGGATGTCCACAGGGAAGACAGGATGCCTCCTGATGGCCAGTGCACTGATGAACACCTTGGGACTGGCAGGTTATCTTAAAGGAGGTCAACACTTCCTCCCTGAGTTCATCCTGTTGACTTGTGAGCCATTCATATAGGCTGATGATAATTCAAAATGACTTCTCTAAATAGCCTGCTTCTCACTCTGAGTGGAACTTAGAGGAGGAAAAAAAAAATAAAGAAATGTTACACTTTCTGGATGTTACTGACCAGGGATGCCACACCCCAGAGGCAGTAAGCACTTCACAATGAACAGCTTCTCCCTTGCTCCATCATACAAACCTAACCCCTGGGCTGGGTGTTGCCACAGCACATGATTTGCATTCTCATAACCTATGCTGTTCGAACCTCGCTCCTCTTCCCTTCCCTTCAGACTCAGTGATTTACTTCATACATGTGCCCAGAGCATCCTACTTCACTCCTGGGTCACTGCTTTATCCTGCACCAATTTCTCTTTTGCCCTTGGAGTCAAGTGCCACCTGAATCTCTCTGGAGGATCTAAAGCACCTAATTGTTGAAAGTCCCATACTCAATTTTTTCTCTCCTTTCTTCAAAACTTGTGTTTTATCCCAGTTCCTCTGACACCATTCTTTGAGGATCTGGTAGCCTAGGGTGGTGACATCTTGTGCAGCTTAATGCACATGCCAGGTGTTTCAGATTCTGAAACAACCATTTCCCAAGTACCCTTTATTCATTTTTTTTATTTTTGGCCAGATGCTTAGTTATGTTATTTCATTTATTCTTCTTGGCAACCCAACCAGGTAGCTACTATATTATTGCCATACCATGCAAACAGACAAATCAAGAACCAAAGAAGGTAAGTGCTACCTTGTTTCTACTGAACAGTTTGTAAGCAACAGAATCAGAGATCAAACTCAGAGTTGCCTTAACAGGAGACCATGTTCCTCTTTCACCATGAATTCTGCATTTTGTTCACTTCTAAGAAGAGTTCTAATTCCTATAAATAAAGGAATGACCAGCTTAGGGACTCCAGGCAAGGAAAAGTCCAGTAAAGGAGCTATTTTTATTCCAGGGACTCTGCACACATTAAATGTAAACCACTCTTATCACTCAGGTCCAAAACCAGCCTACAATGGGGATCCCAACTTTCAAGGTTGTAGCTAATCATCACTCCCCAGGTTAATTTTAATTAATCCTTTCTTTTATGAATTTTGCAAAAAAAAGGATCTCCAACATGCCCGTAGGCTGAAATGCAGTACCAAAGTAACTTGTGAGTCTAAGAATCTTTCACGACAATTCAGGATAAACATGAGATCTTATTAGATGCCTGGTGAGAAGCAGGCAGAGTTATGGGTCATATTATTTTTCAAACCTTGTACAAACCCAGGATGAGTTTGAAGAAATTTTCATATGTGACAAATAGCCTTTGGACACCTACCTTGAGATTACTAGTCAACTTCTTAGGCATCAAACGCCTTGCTCACCAAAGGATAAAGTTCCCCTCCCATCTCTACTGGGCTTTTCACAAGCAGGCACATGACATTTTGATGCTTCTGTGTTTTGATCCAGTTGCCCTAATGTCAAGGACATGGTCCTGAGGCTGTTTTGACCCAGGCATGAGAATACTTTGATCTGGCTTTTGTAAACACTGCTTTTTTTTTCTTTTTCTTTTTCTTTGCTTTGCTTTTCTTCCCCCGCCCCTCCAGTAATGTGTATTTGGCCTAACCCACAGTATTCTGCTATTTTCTTAATCACTCCAAAGTTGTAACTTCTGACACCTGCTTTTTGTGACAAATTAGTTACATGTGGATGCATAAACTAGAAACTTCTTATGCCTTAAGTTTTGGGTTACTAAGACAAGGCTGGGGGGCTCCCGTTTTTAGATGGTGCTATAAAGACATCTCTGCTTGGCTCACTTCTCTGAATCCAAGTAAAAACAACTGGAAGAAACCAAAGAACTTTCTTCTTTATTCGGAATACAAGGTACCCATGACCCCTGAATGAAGACGGGTGGCAAAGCACAGAGAAATCTGAATCCGAGCAGGTGAGAGAGCCGCCTGCTGCTATAGATTTGGGGAAAAGCTTCTGGCTTCAGAGGGTGATGGGCAGGCTGCGAGAAGGTCCAAGAACCTTGCTGGAAACTCAAGAGGGGCAGGAGAGCTGGGGGTGCAAGAAAGAGGCGAAGGCAGGGCACCTTTGCAGGAGACTGGTGGCACAGCGGAAGAGTGGAGATTTTGCTGTGTGGCCGGTCACAGGTGGGACTCCAAGGTGAGCCTGGAAGATCACCTGCCCAGAGTGGCATCCACTCCCTGGCGCGGAATGTTGATAAAATCATTCAGTGACAGCAAATCAACAGATCAGAGTCTAAGCTGCCTGCCCTCCACCAGCTCTACTCTCTGAGAAATGGATGGGTCGAGAAGACCCTCATCCAAACTCAGGAGGCAATTGTTGAAACAAACTAACACAAAACTAGTGCAGGACTTCAGAAATTTCATAAAAAGGGAATAAAGAAGCATAATCAAGGATAGATTAAGGAAACATTATCTGAACTGAAGTGATCTGATGTAGTCTGAAATGATGAAAATTTTTTCTATAAATAGTTTTCTGTAAAACTGGATAAGTTAAATAAATTATGGCTTCTCTAAAGCAAGAGGTAATAGAGGGTCTCAAAAAAAGAATGGTAACAAAGGGAGATTAAGCACAGCCTATGCAGATATTAGAAACAATTTGTATGAATAGGGATTGTGAAGGTTTGGTAAAAACATCAGTAAAACCCTAACCGCTTGGTGTTTGATGCTGTGAGACAGGATTTTTCCACTACCTAATATATTCAGGTTGTTCAGTTTTTCTTGGGCTGCCTATAAGAATTGCTTTGGCTGCATCTCCTGTGTTTTGATGTATACTATTTTTTGTTATTCATTTAGTGCTAAGAATTTCATAATTTTGGTGATGATTTCTTTATTTTTCTAGAAGACAAATATATGGGTTTTTCAATTTCTCTTCATTTCTGATTTCTAAATATATTTTACTGTGGTTAGAGAATAGTCCATGCAATATTGGATTCTTTGTTTCTGTTAAAAATTTTATTGTCTAAAATGAGGTATTTTAATATCTCATTTTAATGTCTCTTGTGTGCTTTTTTGAAGGGGTGGTGGTTGGTCCTCTTCCCCCTCCCCACTTTCTCTCCCAAGTCTTCAGAAATCTTGTTAAAAGTCGCCCCTAGGGCTGGGTTGTGACTCAGCCTGCATGGGCACTGGGTTTGATCCCCAGCATCACATTAAAAAAACTAAATAAACAAAAGTATTGTGTCCATTTACAACTAAAAACATGTTTTTAAAAAAGTTGCCCTCGTTTGGGCTGAGGTGTGAAGAACTAGAAGGGCCAGTCTGGAGCGTGGGCAGCTGCAGGGGAGGAACCTGTCCGGTTACCAGCAGTCACTTGTCCTTTGAAGGCTCTGCTGGTACAAGCGTCACAGGCCACAGGGGCCGTGGTGGAGCCAGGGCAGGACACTAAGGTCAGAGCAGGGAAAGATGAGACAGTGGTTTCCGCATCCTGATAGGCTGTTGACCGTCCTCCAGAAGAAGCTGGGAGATGTAATTGGGAGTGGCTTTTTTCAGGACCCTTCAATTAGGTCCAGGGAAGGTTCAACTGAAAGAAGTTAGGATCCAAGGAAGACAGGCATGGCTGACGGCAGCAACAGATGCTGTGACTCTGTAGGGAACAACAGGCCTTGTCTGGGCCCTGCCGGGGAGAATTGCCGGAGGGTTGGAAGCAAAGCCTCCTGGTTTCCACACCAGCGGAAGGCTCCCTTCTCTGCTTTTACTTTCTCAGTTCTCCAAAAGCAGAAACAAACACACTGAGGTGTGTTCTGATGTTTAGATGCCTTAAGGGTTAACTTTGTCACAAAATTTCCTGATTGATTTTTCAATGGCCAATTAAGTAACATTGGCTTAGCATTTCTTTAAGTTTTAGAAAAGTTCCCCATTTCATTAAACATAAACAAGAAAAGCATTTCTATCACCTTAAAACTAGAGACCTACAGTCTTCCTACATACACTGCTTCTCAGATTTGTCCTGCTCAAAACTCACACTGAAGAAAATAATAAAATCCTGTCCTTTGCAGCAACATAGGTGACACTGGAGGACATTACATTCAGTGAAATAAGTGTACAGAGGAAAACAGATATTGCAGTTCTACCTTGTGTGTGGAAACTAAAAAGGGTGATCCCACAGAGGTAGAGAATAGAACAGTGGGTACCAGAAGCCAAAAGGGAGGACAGAGAGGGTGGAGAGGAGATGGTTGAAAGAACTGGCCTTTTACATTTTGAAGCTGGTGCATTTGGATCGGAGGAATGATTTCAATATTCCAGCGATGTAGGGTAACTATGATTAATAATGATAAATAATATATTGCAAAATATCTAATAAAGGAAAATTTAAATGTTTCCAACACAGAGAAGCAATAAATGTTTAAATTGTTGGATATACCAATTTCCTTGATCTATCCATTACATATTAGATAGATAGACATATAGATCACAATGTAATCTCATAAATAGACAATTATGTGTCTATTGATTTAGAAAAAAAAAAAAAAACACTAGGAAGAGAGAACTTGAATGCAGAAGGTGAGGTACCTGAAGACACTTCAGTGTCCAGGACCAAGTCCACAGGGTTGGAAACCTGCATTCAGGCTACTGCAGAACCCAACCTGAAAACACTGTCCTGTGTGTGTCTAAGTCACAGGGTGATATGAATGTTTTATTCTAAAAATTCATAGAAATGATAGACAGTTTTCCTACCAATAAGTCATGAAATAAATTCTATCCATCTATCTTTTGTCAAATTTCTAATGAATATCATTTTCTGACATTGTGTTTCATTATAGTCTCTTTGGGAGCAGAATAGTGATTTAACGATTTTGCTGGTGCCTATTTGTAATTGGCAATTTGCTGTGAAAGGCATCAGAGTTGTCTTTGGTTTTGATTTATAGCTGGTCCAGAACTCATCTTTGGTTCAGAGCCTTGTATTTGAGCAAAGTTGTAGTTCACCTGATTTTTCATTCCTCGTAACCATACCTCGTTTTGAAGGGTCACAGGTGTTTAGGGAACCTCCCTAGACACCGAGTGGTGCTTGGGAGAAAGTGTAGTGGAAAGCAGGCCATGAACCTTCAATGCTTCCTTCTATTTTATTACAATGGCAAAAGCACTTATCACTGGTCACATTCATATGAATAAAAACAATACAACACTGAAATGCATGTGCAAGTGACAGGCCAGGAGTGGGGGGTGAGGTCAAGGAGTAGCACCTCTCAAAGATGGGGAGCAGTCAGGGTTATCTGCTTTGCACACTTCATTTGGTGATAAAACAGAACTTCTCTGTTTTGAAGCAGTTGCTTTATACCGTCAAGATAATATGATCACATCGAAATGTCATTGCTGTCAAAATGACCCAGTCAAAATGTCCTACTGCATGCCTGGCTGCTCCAGTGCTTCTCTTTCACCCCCCAAATATCACTATGTTCCTGATGAAAAGGAAAACTGTCTTAAATAATGCCACCTTGGTCTTATACCTACAAGTCCTGCTCATCATTTTCTGCTAATTCATACTCTGATCTATAGAAATTTTTCAGGAATATCACATAGGTGAACTTACTCTTCACAAAATGACAAAATTAGCTAAGACTTATAGCCCATGCCGTATGCCAGACACTGAAGCATTTTACATACATGGAATCACATAATCTGTATAAAGGAGAGACAATTTTTATTCCCAGCTTAAAGGTGAGGAAACTGAGGTGGAAAGAGGCTTGTCTGGTGGTGGGCCCAAGATCACAGTTAACAGATCATACCCACACGGCATGCTGTGTTGTTCTATATTATAGCACACCACACACTATGGACAAGGGAATCCACATACAGGCTCCTATCCTCTCCCACTTACACAATATCTTACTCTTGCTCATCAACTCTAGCTAAATATATGAACAGGCAAATTCCTTTTTTCCAGATTGTTGCTAATATTATAGACTATTTTGAAATAGAATGGTGTTAAGAATGTTGAAATAAATTGATATTGTGTTCCATCATTTCTATGTTGAAATTCTAACCTTCAGTACCTTAGAATGTGACTCTACTTAGAGGGCCTTTTTTGGGCCTGGGCTGTGGCTCAGTGGTAGAGCACTTTCCTAGCATGTTTGAGGCACTGGGTTCGATTCTCGGCACTGCATATAAATAATAAATAAATAAATGTCCATTGACAACTAAAAAATATTAAAAAAAAAAAGATAATTAAGGTTAAATGAGGTCATACAAGTGGGCCCAAATACAATCTGACTGGTGTCTTTATAAGAAGAGTTTGGGACATATAGAGGGAGACATCAGGGGTGTGTGCTCACAGTGAAAAGTCTACGTGGGGACATAGCAAAAAGTGGTTGTCTGCGAGATAAGGAGAGAGGCTTAAGAGAACCCAAAACTGCACACACCTTGATCTTGGACTTCCAGCTTCCCGTACTGTGAGGAAATAAATGTCTGTGGTCTGAGCCACCCAGTCGGTGGTATTTTGTTCTGGGAGCCCCATCAGATTAACACACTTGATAGATCTATTTGTGCATAGACAGATTCACGGGGGAATGTCTTATCAAATATATTTTCAAATATTTCAGTTTCAGACATGTCTCTTATAAGCCTGAGTTTCCCAGGCATCTGGTAAGTGAAGTTGGCTCATATTATCTGACAGTTTTGATTGACTTTTGTATGTGAGCATGAGCGTGTAGGAATTAGCTGTCTGAATTTCTAACAATAGCCATTATTCTGCTTTTAGGAACTGAAATCTAATTGTGTAGTAGATAATTATATTAAGTAAGTTTCTATTAATACTTATAAACAAAAATCATATGTAACTGCTTGAAATAAAACTTCATTCCATTCACTTGTAAATCTTCATAGTTACTTTAGTAACGTAGGGATTAGGCAGTTCATATCCATGTTTGACCTTTACAAAAACAAATGCCATGACAATAAATATAAATAAGTATATGCCTACAACAGTAATATGTGTTTTATAATTATCTTTCAGAGAATTCTCTTTTCAGAGAAGTATGAAATATGTATGCACTTAAATTGGCATGCCCTGCAAAAATTCATCTGGTTAATTAAATAAATTAAGCCTATTTTACTAAAATAAGATTTTACAAAGTATATGTGATGCTATGTAGCTAAAAATTCCCAGTGGATACATTTTTAGTTTGCATAGGAATATTCTGATGTCTCATGTAACATGCAAAGAAGAAAATCTTACCATATTTGGAATTTTGTTTCTTATCACTATGTAATCATATCTACAGTTAAATTAACATCAAGAGTTTCTATTTGTTGAAAGCTATAAACATCATCTTTTCATGTTCAAAAGTATATTCTTTGTATAATAAAGACAGTCATGTACCTATTATACCAATGGTCCACCCAGAATTAAGAGTCTAAAGAACCTAAGTTCTGAAAAAGTCTCTAAAGTGATACTTACTAAGACTTCAGGTAAAACCTGACATAAAATTCAGGACTTATGATTCTAAATTAACTAGATATTTCTTTTGTTTCTCTGTTACTATTAGTCTCTTTTCTGAGATTTCAAAATAGCTAGTAAAAAGTTAATACTCATTAAAAATAAATTGGTATAACTACTTTGGAGGGAATTTAATATTTTAATAACCATAAGTTACACACTCATTGACCCAGAAATTATTATTTTTACTTGGGTATACCAAAAAGCATGGTTAAGAAATGTATGTACAAGAATGTTCAGCTTGGAGTGGTGGTGCACACCTGTAATCCCAGTGGCTCAGGAGGCTGAGGCAGGAGGATCTCCAGTTCAAAGCCAGCCTCAGCAAAAGTGAGGCACTAAGTAATTCAGTGAGACCCTGTCTCTAAATAAAATACAAAATAGGACTGAACATGTGGCTCAGTGGTTGAGTGTCCCTGAGTTCAATCTCCAATACTCTCTGGTCAAAAAAGAATGTTCAGGGCAGCATTGTTTCTAGTGGTAGAATCTACCCATGTGGAGAAGGAGTATAAATGAGAGTGTAACAAAGGGAGAAATACCACGTAACTGTCAAAATTGTAGATGTTGGGGTTGGGGATTTAGCTCAGTGGCAGAGCGCTTGCCTAGCACCTGCAAGGCCCTGGGTTTCGTCCTCAGCCCTGAAAAAAAAAAAGAAAAGAAAAGAAAAAAGAAAAAAAATTGCAGATGTATTTGTAGGTGGGAATGTAAAAATAGTCCTAAGACCAAGTGAAAATTGCATGGTACAAAATATTTTCTAAGGTTTAAGATCTTCATATAAATTTTTGACACTTCGCTACACATATTGTACCTAACGATCTGAAAGGAGTTACAATTGTTTTTAAAATTTAAATTAATTTCAATCTTAACTAATACATGAAAACATAAAAATTGAACATACTAATGGTGTAACATGATGTTTCTATACATGTGTACATTTTATAATATTTAAATCAGGTTAAATATAACCATCTTCTGAAGCATTTACTTTCTTTATGCTGAAAATCTTCAAAATACTTTCTCTGGTGTTTTGAAATGTACATTACATTATTGTTATCTATCTTTGCTCTACTATGGCTTTTATGTAAATTTTTAAAAGGCAATATTATATTCAAACATATACATGCTGGGAGATGCATATAATTTTGTTTCTCTGCTTTTCCCCAAATTAATCATTAGAGACTTTGATAAGAATGAATTTGGAGGAATGAGACTGAGGGGAGAGGAGGTGGCTATCCATCTGCTTTGTGCCTTTCCGTGCTGTCTAAATTCTGAACCATGTGCATACATTTAATATAATTTTTCATTATCATGGAATGAGGTTATCTCCATAAGTGAGCAAATGAACCATTTGTATTTATTTCCTTTCAGACACCTTTTTGTTCAAAAAAATATTTAGAAATGTAATTTAATAAACAGTTTTCAATTAAGATTTCTCCTGTCCTTTTAAAAATAATATTCAAAAGGTTCCCTTTGCACTTTCAAATTGATGCTTAACTATCAGAACCAGTGGGCTTTTTTTCTGTGGGACACTAGGGGGCGTTTAGAAGTGAGGTGAATGCTGTGAAGAACCAAGATGGCTCCTGAAGTTCTGGGACTGGACTTCCTTGCTCCTGCAGAAAACCACTCCAGAACTAAAGCATGATGGCAGCCATGGTTAACTTGTGGATGCATTCCTAAGAGCTTGGGTGCAAATTAAATCATATTTTTAATTCTCCTGGTGAGATTACTTTTGAGAGGAGTCCAAGTATGAATTGTCTTGGAAAAAAAAAAAATGAAGCTTTCATCAAACAGATAATCACTGCAAGCTTATCATTAGATGACAGACTTCTGGTATTTTCTAAGCTTTCATATAGGCAGACACTGTAAACCTGAGGTGTGATGATATTGATGCTGTCAGCTTTGGAAGCCTTTGAAAATACAGGTATTTAATAAATGTTTAATTTTCCAATTCTTCCAGGCTAAAGGAATAAAACATTAGCATGGCCAGGGTGTTTTCTTCCCTGTTAATCTAATTTAAAAGGCTCAGTGTCTGAGTCCTATTAGACAGCTCTCCAGCTCATTTATTCATTGGTTGGACAATTTGAGGGCTTACTATAAAACAGGTAAGTAACAACCACTACTTTACATTCTTTATATTAAAGATCCTGACCTCAGAAACTTTGCAGCCTAGTGGGAAGACAGACAAGAACCCAAACAAACAATCAGATATTATTAGAAAAGTCGAGTGTTATAAAGGAACAAAGAGCACTGCATGGGGAGCATTAATGATAAATGCCCACTTCTCCTATACTTTGGGATATGTGTAGGTTGCACTTCTCTACCCTCCTGCAGTCCTTCTTGGCCATTTAACTAGCTGTGCCCAATACCATATTAGTGAAATAGCCATGTGACTGCCAGGCTCAAGTACTGGATTGCTAGTGTTAAACCCTCTAGCTTCTTGTCCCTCAGATGTGGCAATCAGGAAAACACATGAAACTTGAATGTCATAAGACAAAGGAAGTTGGAGCTGAGTCACCACATAGACGATGTCTTAGCAGAAAAGATGCCTTATTTATCCGAAAACTTGATGTGAGTAAAAAATTAACTTTTCTGGTTTAAAGTAGATGAGAATTAGGAGCTGTTTGTTAGCACACCATAACCATGCCTATCCTGACTGATACAGAGCACTAAAGGTTAGAGAGTGATAAGGGAATGCTCCTCAGTTAGGATAGGCAAGGAAGGGTTCTCTGACAAAATGGCAGTAACATAATGGTTATTGTTATTTGAATGTCAGTCAAGTTGAGAGTCAAAGGTGTAGCCACAGAGAATGGCTCTAAATAGTTAGAGCTTCAGAGTCAATGATAAACACTTGCATACCCTTGGCCTCTGCCTAGAGCTATTGCATTGGAAGCTCCAGGAGGCAGTCTTAGGATTCTGTGATTTTAGTAAGGTGCTTGAGTTATTTTGATGCAATGCTAGCTCTTGAAACCAACTTCAGCTTCAAATGCAGATAGAGATGAGATGATATACAGAATTTTAAATTACATGCCTATAAGTCATTTCCTTAGTCTGACAAGGGGAAAGTAAAAGGAAGAGTACATTTGGATTTTCATCAAAACAATTTTCTTTTCATTCTCTAGTTCTGACAGAATATGATTACATACATCTTTTTTGATGGAGTCGACCTTATCAGGCAATCAAGTCATAATAATACCACACATAGGTCTTTTTGCTTGTTTGATTGATTTATATTGACAGGATCAATTGTAATCTAAAGAATATCATTATGAGAAAGAAAAACATCAGGGCAGTCCAGAATGCTTCTGCTGGTAGAATTTGTAAAACAATGTCATTTATTGAGTGCCTACTATGTGTACACAAGAGCACTGCGAGGCAATCTGTGCTTCTCAGTGAAAGTTTATTTTCAGAAAAATAGCAGTGCTTTAAAATATTTGCTCTAGTCCTTTCAATGATATCCTAGAAGAATTATTTTAATAACATTTACAGGGTAAATCAAATAATTTAATCAAAGAAGCTATAGAAACACTGATTCTTGAGTAATTGTGGATTTTGAGTCTTCATCTAGTTTTTTATGTATATGGAAACTGAATGATGAAGCCTGTGTTCAAGACTCTAAGTCTAGAACTGTGAGAGAAAAGCTGAAGCTGGGAAACAGTACCATACACAATTGCTTCTAAGGTAGCCTATTTTGAATGTTCAAATTTTATGTTTTTCAAAGTCAGATGTAAGTAAGTATCAAGCCTGAGCCTCTTTGCAATATTCTATAAAAATACATTTTCAATTAAAGTGAGATGAGAAGATACAGAAGGCTGATTGATTCCCTGCTTATCTCTATCCTAGAACTCTTTTCATTAAAAGTAAAGGTACACAAAGCATATAATTATAAGCCTTTATATAAAGTCAAGATTACAGAATAAAATTCTTTTAGCTGCATCTGATGGAAGAGAAGTTGGCAGCAATGAATTCTGCCTCCAAGTATGGAAAGGACAGAGAGGGCATCCCCCTGGCATGAACCATGTGGTGTTGGAGTGTGGGCCAGCTCCCGAGCACAGCACCCTGGCCCACAGGATTCCCAGTTCTCCTCCAAGGGGGACTCCGGTGAGGGACAGAGTGAATGAACAATTTCTCAAGTTTTCAGAGAGGTGCCAAATGATGCAACCATTTTCATCAAATTTCTGAGGCACCTTTTTACTTCAAGATTGACTTTAGCAAAATAAATACATAAATGTTCTTTGTTGACCTATTTCTGTTGTCCAGAATCTGGGAAAAACTCCAAAGGGTAATTTGGAAGGGACCTCTTGCTGACCATTGAATAGTCCTCTAAGTTAAATCTGGTCTTTGAGTTTCAGCAATGTTTGCTAAAATTATTATTATTGTTAAATTCACCACCAGAGGGAGCTCACAAATCCTCTACATCTAGCTACCAACAGGCTGCAGAGTAATGATAACTTTTCATTTCAGTATTAAAATATATCATCTCTGTATGGGGACAAATTGTGGCATTTTTTAAAAAAATAATTTATTCTGTTCCAGTTGTCTTGGAAAGCAGAAGAGAAATCTTGATCGACCACAAATTTATTCTCTAGTGCATGACCTTCTTATAGCTTCCCCCACTGTAAAAAAAATAAAAATAAAAAAATAAAAAAAAAGAACTATTATACCTGGAGAATTGCATTTTCTTAATGTGCCTCTCCAGAACTCCAAATTCATTCTTTTTTCGTATGCTCAGGTTTAAATTTTACTACGTTTTTCTAATGAAGCATCACATCAGAATTTTCTGTTTGCTGAGTGAAAATGCAGGGGAAGTATCTCTGGATAAGAAAGGATTGACTGGTTGGGGACAGTGTTGGGTATCTCAGATGAAAGTGCCCATCTGTGGTGGCCTGAAGTGAATCTGCCTTGGAGGTTCAGAGCCACTCATATAAAGTGCAAACAAGCAGAGAAAGAGATATTAAGGTCTTGATAATTCACTAGATGATGTCATCCATAACTAATAAATTTTTCAAAAAAATTCATCTCTTTTTTTTGTGGTAAAGTGATCTTTATAAGTCAACCAAAATCAAGTACTGAAAGACTATTTCAGTTTCCTTTTAGAATCTGCTTGTCAAAAAAAAAAATAAGATTTTGATTTATTTAAGCCCTTTCAACTGCCACTAGTGAAACTATGTCCTTTAGGAAGAAGGCCCATTTTGATGTTTTGGAAAACCCAGAAAACCTTCAATTCCTGTAAATATTTGAATACTATAAATGTCTGGTGCTGGGAAGAAGGACGTGGTATTCTGTTATCACTCCATTTTTAGACTGCCTGTGGCTATGGCAACCATTGCTTCCAATTGACCCCAATGGTGGCCACACTGGATGCTTTCACTAAAGTGCCACCGGGAGCACACGGCTTCATAAGTTCATTGAGTTGCATTAGATTTATGGGCATTTCGAAGGAATATAAAATGAGAGAAATGGCTTGTTTTGAGTCAGAGAGGAAGCTCTGCTACTGGTGCCCCCTTTTCTGCAAGCAATATTCAGACACAACTTAAGGATTTTAAGAAACAAAGAAAGGAGATTTGTGGATACATAGGCAGGCGGATCACATATGCTCATCTCTACTCCATCCCAGAACCCCTTTCCATAAGAGTGAAAGAATAAAAGGCATACGATTTTATGCCTCTTTTCAAAGACAAGAAAGCAGGAGATATAAGGAAGCAGGACAGATTGTCAACAGAATTTAGGAGGCTGGAGAATAGAGGGATGAGTCATAAATGATTTAGCAGAGCAGAGATGCTGAAATCAACCTATCTATTGGGGGTGGAGAGAATGACAATAATAAGTGAGCTGATTCATACCATGGAGCTTCAAAAGCACAGAGATGGTAGGGATTAGACTCCTCAGAGTGATGTCCAGGATATGAACAGAACGGAAAACACGAGGCCTGTTGACTAAGCACTCACACCCCCGAATCTGTACCCCAGACACCGTTAGGTAACTGCAGTAAAGAGGCAGGGAATTATGGGTCACTGGGCTGAAAACAAGGGTAAGAAATGGAAAACTGGATACCAAACAGCCAGACCCCCAGCTCCCTGCTCCACCAGCTCTCAGGCAGGTACAGCCAAGCTGAATATGGAGCATCTCCTCTTGGGAAATAGGCGAGGTGCTGCTATTTTAAGGTCCTGACACCTTCAAAAGCAATCGGCCGACCTGAACTCCTGGTGCAATGGCAGCACCCTGATGCCTGATTGTGATGATCTGTTGATTCCTGGCCTAGGTGCTCATCCCGTAGTCTTCGACAAAGACCTGTTTTGACCCCAGCACTATGACCTGAGAAGTCACTGCCCAGGACTACCAGGGGTCTTTTGCATTCCCCACAGGTAAGGTTGACACTTTGGGATTCTACTACAGTTGTCAAAAGGAATCAGGACAGAATGAGACTCGGAACTTCCCTCTGCGTCAGTAGGCCACGCTTTACATCTCCCCAGTTCAGAACTGGGATCTCCTCCTAGAACCCAAAACATGAGTTAGGACAAAGCTATGTGACTTCCACCTTCCTCTCATTCCACATAATACCACCCTCCATTTCCATGAGGAAGAGGTATATCACAGCAGTGGAATCAGGAAATCTGTGGGAAAATGTTTACAGAAATGGTCACTATTATTTCCTTTCATGTTTTTTATTTTTGCAATGTAATTTTGGAGTCTTTCCAAGTGAGAGGTTCTCTCTACCCTTCAAATCTGGCTGGCTTATGATTTTCCTGGGCCAACAAAATGCATTAGAAGTGATATCCTGTCTTTCTGCCTCTAGGCCTCAGATGGTCTTGTGGGTCTCAGTCCTCTCTCTTGGAACGTTGCCACAAACAACCTGAAAAATCCCAGGACAGCTGGCTAACTGAGGCCAGAGAGAGAAAAGAGAGAGAGACAGGCCCAGCTGAGGCCACTGTAGACCAGCCAGCCACTGGTCCTTCCAGGGGCGAATCACAGAGACAAGAGGGAATCTAGGCTTAACCACCTACCTGAGCGAAACCCAGTCAGATGGTCTGCAGAATCATGGGGCAAGTAAGTGGTAGTTGCTTTAATATAGTAGATTTTGAGGAGGCTTCTCATATGGCAAAAGCTAATTCCTCCCCCACTGTCCCCCTTCTCTTTCCACACCTTACTGTTAAGCAAGGGCAGACCGTCTCATCTCCCTTTCTGTCACAATTGTGCTTAAGCACATCACCAGCCACCATTCATCTTCCTGGGAACAGCAGGCCTCCCAGTGCAGTCTGAATGGCAGAATCAATCTTGTCTCTTTACTATGGAAGGCACTCTGTGACTTAAAGAATCAGGCTTAGCTCATGATATGTTAATGAGAGCTAAAGGAATTTTGAAATTATTTTCTCTTTCTGTGAAGGCTGGCTTCTAAGAAACAATTTTATGGTGGCAGAATCACAAATTCTCCTTTGCATGCAAGAGCTGACAGACTCCTCTTTCTCTTTGTATTCCTGCTTTAAAAGTCCTAATCCTCTGAGGGAAATGAATGCCTCCAGAAAAATAGGGGTGGAGGAAAAGAGGGTCACACTAAAGCTGAGACAAGAGAAGAGAACTCTGAAATATGTTTTAAAATATTTTCTTCCTAGCACGTAGGAGCTGTCTCTTCCTTGCATGTATGGGACAATCGGGCACATCCTAGGTTCCTCATTCTGAGAGGAAAGGATTATGAGCATCTAAACTGAGAACACTGTGTGACTTTTTGGTAGTTTCTATGTAACCAATTGGAGGTGTACAAGAGTAAGTAAACCCTAGACACTATCAATCATGCGACTCTGGGATAAGCCCTAAGACCCCATCCCCCAAGAGCTTAGAAAACCAGGTTTCAGTTTCATGGTTTTTTTTTTTTTTTTTTTTTTTTTTTTTTTTTTTTTGACTCTAGAAGGAAGGGATGAGCAAAGGGAAGGGAATAAAAAAAACAGTGGATTCATTGTAGATCTTTGCTGGTTTTGGAGGACTAAGTTACTTGCACTTGTGGTTTCAGTAAGTTGAGGAAGAGGCTTGTACTACAAAAATAATAACAAAACAAACACCATCTTCTAAGCACTGTGGGAGACACAGAAGGTCAAGGCAAGGCACTCATTCTTGTAGAACTTTCCACTCAGTGAGAAGGCAGAATTAAGGAAGATGAAATGGCAAAAGGGTAATAATGAGACTCTGATTATGAGTTAGACACACATTCGGAAAAGGGAGAGATCAGAATGGTCATTGGGAAAGAACTCAAAGCAAGGTTAAGACTTAAGTTTGCCTATAAAGAATGAAGAATGTTTTGAGAAATGGGCAGAGGGCAGAGGGCAGGCAAGGCAGTAGGGATGGATTTGAGTACATGGAGGCAGTGATGGGCATGTCCGCAGTGCTGCATTCACTTGTTTAATTGTTTAGAGACCATCTCTTGGATGGTTCACTCTGGGGCCACAGTGATGGGCCAAAGCTACTGTGCACTTACCTCGTGGCAACAGAAGCTGCCACGTTTGACCCACTGTACCAACATGGAAGGGATAGAGTCAGGTGTAAGGGTTAGGACCAATCACAGGAAGGACTACGAAGCTACTAGAACTTTGCTGTTGTCAAATAAAAGTTTATTCTAAAATGAATACTTTGGACATTCAAATGTTCATTTGCAAATTAAACATCTCCTGTTTTATCTTTTTTTCGTCTTATCATCAGTGTTATACAGTGTCTATAGTATATATAGTATACTATACTAGAGTATAGTATGTAGACTAAATATTCAGTAAAAGAATTACCTGAACCAAAACACAATTCAACAGTAGAACTCTTGCATAGTTTCTGTTGCTTATTATTTCATTTGAGTTTGTTCTTTTTTAAAGAGCAAAGTCCATTCATAAGAGAAAACATTCAAAAATGTCATTTAGATGACATTTAGACAAAAAACATTTAGATAAAAATATCTAAACGTCTATAAGCAGGAGACAATCAATGCTCACACTTTGCTCAGATCATTCTAGATCCATATGTATGTATATGCATATTATGCATGCATATGTGTGTACATACAACAGTAGATAGAGTATATTGTGGGTTGGCCTACTCCAGAGCTGTGGGTACAGACAAGGCAAATGTTATGGACAAAGGACATGGAGGAGGAAAGTGAATCAGGACGTGGCAACTAGAGAGCAGAGTGAGCTCTGCCACCAAGGACCAAATATAAACTCCAAGTCATGCCCCCCCCCCGCAGGGACCTACATCCTCCAGTCACACCCTGCCTGCCAACAGTTGGCACCCAGGTAATCCAAGTCAGTGTATCAATCCACTGATTGGGTCATAGTTCTCATAATCTAACCGTCTCACTTCTGAATAGTATTGTGATGTCTCACACATGAGCTTGGGGGACAGTTCACAGCTAACCAATAACAGAGGTACAAATCCATAAGCCTGTAATATGATTAATTTTGATAGATTTATACACTTATGTAACCCCCCAATTAAGAGATAAAATATCACCAGCCCCGAAAGTCCCCCATGGCCTTCACCAGACTACCTTTAGCCCACTCTTGCCATCATCTCAGTTTTCTCCATCCCAAGAGAAAGGTTTTGCCCATCCTTGTACTTCTGAGGAACAAAATCATCATGGTATCAATTCTTTTGGGTTTATTAGTAATTTGTTCATTTATTCTGAGTACTATTCTACTTTATGAACATACCACAAATCATTTATCTGTTCCCAGCTCAATGGTCACTTGGTGGCTTTCAGGTTTCAGCTGTTGCAGATAGAACTGCTGTAAACATTTGTATACAAGTCTCTGTGTGAACTTATGTTTTCATTTTTTTAAGGAAAATATACAGATGTGGAATTCCTTCCTCTTAGAGTTATATGTTTACTGAATTTAGAAAGGAACTTCAGAGATCTGTGTGAAAGGTGTGTGAATCTTACACTTCTGTCAGGCGTGTTTGAGTGCCCCAATCGCTTTCACTCTTTACCAACACTTAGTATTGTCAGACTTATTTTAACAGTAGCCATGATTGTGGGAATAAAATAATATTTCATTGTTATTTTAATTGTATTTCCTTGATGACAAATGTTAAGTACTTGTTAATTACATGGTTTTATTTGTAAATTCTCTTTGAATTCTTTACCTGTTATCAAATTATTAACATTGGGAGTTTATCATATCTTTTGTATACAATCCCTTTGTGATATACACTCATTACGAATGCTCTTTTCCAGCCTGTGGTTACTATTCTCATCTCCTAAACAGTGACTTCTCTTTAGTTAACTCCTGTTAGGGTTTGGATGTGAGTTGTCCCCCAAAATCTCACAGGTGAGACAATGCAAGACAGTTCAGAGGAGAAATGTTTGGATTGTGAGAGTCTTAACCCAATTGGTGAATTAATTCCCCAGTGGGATTAACTGAGTGGTAACTAAAGAGAGGTAGGATGTGGATGGAGAAAATGGGTCCCTAGGGACATGCCTTTGGGGTATATATTTGTACCTAACAAATGGAGTCTCTCTCTCTCTGCACCCTGATACAGTTTCTACTCCCTGAAGGTTTCTATACCTCACTGTTTAGGGGAGGACAAATAATAACAACCACCAATGCAAACAATAAAGAGCATTAAACCACATAGTTCCTACTGTGACATCTACAGTGTTAATTATCATAATAAACAGAAATGATATGATCAGTTATTGCCTACAATAAAAACAGCAAGCTTGTAAAAGGATTTACAATTTCAAATGGTGGACAGGGAGAGTGCAGAAGTGATACAGGATGTGGTGATTATGAGGGAGGATGAGAGAAGACAGAAGTAAAAAATTAAAGGATGAGTGAAAGAGAGAACAATAGAGATTGGCAGTTAGCAAAAAGAGAGAAAAAGAATAAAGGGAAACAGTAAGAAAAACATATACATGCAAAGTAAAAATTTAAAAAAGAACACAAAACAAAACTAAAATATGCTAATTAAATATCCTAGTCCTCAAAAAACTGATTCATGAAAAATAACTGGCTTCAAAAATGCTAGAAATGAGTATGTATATGTCCATGTACCACTAAGGTCACAATTGAATAAAGAAAAAAAGAGAAAAAAATCTTGATGAATATTTGAAAGAAGTCTTTCCTTTGGAGTTCAAAAGATTCTCAGCTTCTATTCTCAGCAGTTTTAGTGGGGTCATCTGGAGCTTGCTGCTCCACCCTCCAGATTGCTGGAGTAGAGGTAATCCTGTAGGCAGAATTCCTGGAGACAGGGTTTAGGCTTAGTGGGCTCTTTGCTGAATGGCAATTGTCCTGGAGATTTTAAATCAGTGCATCTCCAAGGCCCAGCAATTGCTGGTCCATGCTGGAAGACTGTACCCCAGGAATCTCCCCTGGGTTCCACTCATATGATAGAGGAACCAATTTTTAGTCCCCTGTGTCATCTGAGGACCCCATGTTTCCTGATCTTGTGTTCAGCCTCCAAACTCAATCACTCCCACCCCTGCCTTTCCAAATTCCTGGCCAGACACATCTCTTCCAGAGGGTCTTGCAAGCAACTGGATTAGAGGAGGCAGGGTAGAGCCATGTGAGTTTCCACTACCAATTGTCCCCTGTGTAGACCTGTCTCCACATTTGATTTTCTCCTGGTCACTTAAGCACACTCTATTCCATGCAGTGTGTGGGAACCCGGCTTATATTTTGGGCCAAACTCAGGCTTGCCAGGAATTGGCTCCCTCAGCTGCCACCCACAATGCCACAGCTGCAAAATGGTTCCTTCCTTTGTCCTCTGCACAGGGGCTTCTCCTCCTCACAAGGATATTGTTCAACATGCCCTTCAGTTATCCTTGATCTCTAAATGTCCTTGATCTCCATACCCAGACCCACCTCAGGCCTCCTAAAAATGTCGGTTCCTTTAACCCTCTTATCTTCCCACTTTGCTCACAGAGGGACCACTCTGGCTAGTGCTTCCTGCCCAGCTGTGGCAGCAGCTGTGCTGCTGGGGATTTCTTCCTTTATTTTATTTTATCTGACCTCCTGAATCCCAGATCTGCTTTGAATATCCAGTTTTAAATTCCAGTAAATCTCCCCCCAACTTTTTTTTGTTCACCCACCTTGCTGAGAAGCTATCTGTCTGCTTTCCTGGTTTCATGCCAGAGCAGCCAGGAAAGCGACCTCCTCTGTTCTGACATCTTGGAACAATCCCCTTAACATTTCTTATAAATCTGTGTGTTGGTAATGAAATCTCCCTGTCTCTGTTTATCTGAAAATGTCTTAATTAGCATTCATTTACCAGGAAGATCATTGCTGGATCTCAAATTCTGGGTTTTTATCATTTTCTTTTTGTATCTGTTGCTCTGTTGACTTCTGGCTGCCATGTGACTTCTGTCTCTGTTGACTTCTGTGTCATCATGACTTCTGGATGTCCTATCACAACACAAGAGTGTTGTGATGTCCTATCTAACCACTCTTGTGTTGTGATAGGACATCACCACACTCTTAGACTGTTCTCTTCATAATGCTTCTTTTTTCTCCTAATGTTTCTAAACCTTTCTCTTTATTGCTTGACTTCAGCAATTTGAATCTGATTTTGCCCAAGGGTGGTTCTATTGTAGTCATCCTGCTTGGGGTTTTCTGAGATTCTTGAATGTGCTACTTAAAATTTTTCATAAAATTTATGTTCAACCATTATCATTTTAATTTTTGCACTCTATTTTCTCCCCTCTACTATGGGGACTCCAATTACATATAAACTAGACCTCTTGCTATTGTCTTATATGTCAATTGACTGTCAATTAAAAAAAATCTCTGTGTCTTCCTTTGGATAACTTATATGCTTGGTCATTAAGTGACCTTTTTTTTCAATCTCCAATGTAAAGTTTTGTCCATCCAGGGAATCTTTCATATTAGATATGGTACTTGTCAATTCTACAATTGCCATTGAGTTCATTTCCATAATTTCCATTTCTTTGAAAAGATGATCCATGTTCATTCATCCCGTCCATCATCCTTTAAATTTTTAAAAACATTAATTATACTCACTTTAATGCTGTAATTCTTGTCTGCTAGTTTCAATGTCTATTAGATTTCAGGCTCTTTTTATATTGCCTGCCCTTTCACTTATTTTCCTGTTTTCTGTTTCTTTGAATATTTTTAGGTAATGCATTATAGTGTGCTTTGCATTGTGAATAATATTTTGTAAAAAAAAATCTAGTTTCCTTATCTTTCCCTGAAAATTGATTTTTGCTCTAGCAGTAAATTAAATTACTGGATGATCACCTTGGATTCATGGAAGGTTGATTTTCACTCAGCTAGCGTAGGTCTATTTTACCTTTCTTTTTAATCTCATTCCTGGAAACTGACCTCTACTTCCACAGCCATTAACCAGATCAGTGCCCAAAT
Source organism: Glaucomys volans (assembly GCA_020662805.1). Classification (NCBI taxonomy): domain Eukaryota; kingdom Metazoa; phylum Chordata; class Mammalia; order Rodentia; family Sciuridae; genus Glaucomys; species Glaucomys volans. The sequence continues at coordinate 121,340 of JAJEJO010001882.1, forward strand.
TCTAAATTCCATAATCTCTGCTGTGTGATGAAATTCCTACTTGGATTTAAGCCATTCAATTATTGCTTTTTTCTGTGCCCCTTGCAGTTTTCTTTGGACACAGTAGCTCTTGAGGCAGACAGCTATTTGAGTCACATATCTGCACATATTTGTGATCTTCCCCTGTGGTTCCTACTTTTCAGGATTGACCTCTCAATTTCCAGCCTTCCTGACAGCGAGACTGTTCTCTGATACATCGAGTCAATAAGAATGCATGAATTTTAGCCAGCAAATGGTACACAGACTGAAAAGAGCCTTCATGGAAAAGTGTTAGAAATGTAAAACTTCCCCATACATTGAACTTCTCTTAATATTCTTGAACCCCCCCCCCCCCCATAGTGCCTGCTTTGCTTATTTACCTAGCACTTTCAGGTGGAGAGTTTTAAATATTTTTTCAAAGACTGTCTTTTAAAAATCTATGTAAGATTTAGCTTGAGGCAAGTTTCTCTACCACTACTGGAACTAAAATTCCTCTCAGCAGCCCTTTTAAGCATAAAATATGAGGCATCTAATGTCAGAAGCAAGATGTAACTGATTCTCTGAAGCTTCAAGCAGACACCTGCTCTCTGCAAACTGCCCCTTGATTAATCAGCACAGTTGGTCTGCTGCTGGGTTCAGGCCACCTTCTCCACCTTGGATGTTTTCTCTGCAATAGGCTTTTAGGCACCTCTAACTTATTCTCTTTCTCTCTCATTGAGCAAGAGGAATGCTGTCAATATCCACGTGCTCTGGAACTCTTCCCTGACCGTGTAAATAGCAGCCTTCATTTTAGAGATGGAGCCAAAAATAAAGCAGTGTATTTCTGTTGTGTTCAGGAGCTCATCGTTTTGCTACCAGGACTCTTTCTACCATATCTTGCTCCCTATAAATATCCTGCGATATTTACTTCTAATTGATTAAATGACTGATGGGAGCAGTGGTATTTTATCATGTAATAATTGACCTTTACAGCTCTTTATATTTATAACTGAAATGCATTTTTTTTCAGGGCACCTTCTATACCTTATGAGAATTTTAGAAATAATATCTTTCATTCACCAAGAGCTCTTTCAGAGACCATGTACCAATTGTCTATGAGAGCAAGAACCAGATTCTTTGATTTTGTATTCTGATACTTAAGAGAAATTTGACATTGGAAAAAATTATATCATTCATCCATATTTGAGGTTACTCATCATAAAACAAAGATGGTATTAAGCAGGGCTGCCATCAGACCCAGACAAGTGAAGTCCCTGCCTTGAATGCTCTACTGTATAGCGTGGGGAGGGAAAAGGATAAGAACCTTTGCAAGAACAACAGGAAAGAATTATTCCTGGGTAGCACATGGATGAGGCATTGTGATAGATAATGATATAACCCACATTAAATGGTATCAGGGAAGTACAGAGGTAATGCAAATGGTTCCAAAGAACTATACTGTAGGTGAAATTCTAAGAGTTCTGTTCTTGGTTGTGAACTGCAGTGTGAATATGATCAGATTTACTCCTGGGATTTTGGTGTAGGATGCATTTGACTTTAAGAAATGGAGATTATCCTCTGTGGGCCAGTTCTAATCTGATGAGTGTTTAAAGTGTGGTTCTTCTAGCAAAAATGATTTGAAGCATGAAACAGTTTATGGAAAAGAACCATGTATCCAGGAATGGGGGCTTTCTGGGAGCTTAGGGCAGCCTCTGCCTAACAGCTCAAATCAAAATGAAGAGCTCCAGCAGCTACAAAGAACTCTATTTAGGGTGCCCCTCAAAACTGCTTGAATGAACCCAGAAGGAGTTTTGTCCCCAAGGCCTCCAGAAAGGAAAACACCACAATCAAAACCCTGGTGCTCAATGTGAGACTGGATTAGATAACCCAGCTAAGCCTTTAGACCTGGAGAATAGCAAGCTAACAAGTGCATGTGATTCCAAGCCACTAAGATTTTGATAATTTTTTATGCTGCATGGAAATTAAAGACATGTAGAATTGCTATTTTTTCCTGTGGTGGCAGGTTTTAAGTTGTCAGGAGGGCACATTTGGCAGTAAAGAGTATGAGGAATGATTCCTAAACCTACCTGAACATGAGGACAATCCCAGGACAGTACATGACTGCACATGTCCTGATCTGGCAGTATACAATGTCAGTTCCCATTCCCCACCCCTTATTCTAAATGTCCAGCTAACACTCTTCACCTTGCTCATGAACTTTGTAATGCAGTATAAACCCAAATGGAGCTATTCTTCTGGGACCCTGCACACCCTCAGTGAGACTCTGATAATGGTACTCTACTTCATTGGGTTGTTGCAACGAGTAAATGAGTTAATCCATCTGAAAGGATGTTACACTTCCTGACAAATACTAAGTGCTCAACTAAGGTTAGCCACTATCACTTGATCTTAAAGACTGTCCCCATGTAGGAAAGACAGAGATTCCTCTACACATTTTACAGCTGAGGAAACTGAGGTCAAGAAGGTTAAATGACTCATTCAGGGTCACACAGTTAATAAGTGTTGAACTTGGAATCAATCCCAGATCTTGCAGACACTCTGTTCTTTATATATTTTTGCTATTAATTTTTGGAGATATTCCTAAGACTGCAATGATGTCCAAGTTCCTTAACAAATGAATATGCACAAAACATGTGCTCAGGGTAACAGCAGCTGGAGGCCCATGGTGTGGATGCATAAGCCAGCTCTCACCTTAGACCCTGTTCCTCATAGCGTGACCACCCAAACTGTAACATCGACCTGTTAAGAACAACCACGTCAGAAAAGCAGTCTTCTCCCCTATACAAGGTGTACTGAACCATCATCTGCATTTAACAGGATGCCCAGGTTGTTCATATACTTGGTAAGTTTGAGAAGCTTAAAATTGTGGATCCACTAATAAACTTAATTTGGACTTCCTTCTTCATCTATCTTCATCTCCAGGTTAGTTCAGTTAGGTGCAAGTTTTTAATAATAGAACACCTTTATTCTAGCCACTAAGAGTACATTTCAATTTTTTGAACATTTTCCAGTAAAAGGAGTTGGTTTCACTCAGTATTGATTTTTTTCATATTTAATGTATTTTAATATATTTAAACACATGTTAAACTATTAAACTTTTATAAGCATTTTTTTCTACCCAAATCCATATTTTGGGCACCCCAGACCACAGTATCTAATAATAAGTTACAGCCAAAATACAGATCTAAAGTTGACTTGGGACAGGGGAATTTACCACAGTATGGAACTTATCAGATTTGTTTTATTCTTGTTCTTAAATTAATATCATCAGCCCTCATCTCAACTCTTCTTAATGTACAACTACAATTCCTGAGACTGTTCTGGCTCACTATGCCAAGGGGAGAGTGGCAGGAGGATGTTCCCCATCTCCACCCAGAATCTCAGGATTGGCCTGTAATTGTGTCCACCCCATACCATGAGTGATCACAAGGGAATGAGCTCAAGACATAGCCATGATGTTCTCTGGTCCCGTAAGGCTGGCTGTGTCTGATTGTTGTTCAAGAAACTGAGTCCTGACACTCCAACCAGCTGGCTGGAATGTACCCCAAAGTCCATTAGATGATGCAATTAACAAAAAAGGGTGCTGATGTGTCCCTCATGTATACACCAAAGAGCTTCCCTTTTATTTCCCTATCAGGGAAAGTGGGTTTGGCCAAACAAAGGCAAGTGTCCTTGGAGTGCACTTTGGAGAAGAGTTTTTCAATGAAACAGAGATTGATATGAAGCCTCCTCAGTTACATATGAACACACACACACACACACACACACACACGCACGCACGCACACGAGGCTCACTCAAGACAGGAGGGGAGGTTTCCCTCCAATATCCCTTCCAACTTCGGTGCACATCGAGGGGTGCTATGCCAGTATTCCCAAGGCTCTGAAGCTTGTGCAAGTATATTGAATATGAAAAAAAAAATCAATGAATGAAATCAACTTCTTTTCCTGGAAAATGTTTTACAATTTTTTGAAATGTACTATTAGTTGATTGAATAAAGGAGTTTTATCATTAAGTAATGGATTCATTTTTCATCCCTGGGATTCTGCATGTTGTCTTATTTAGCTTTATTTGCCAGTCAGTTGGCATCTCAGTTCCAAGAGGGCTATCCTCTGCCCTTGTTTTTTCCTTCCCTATAAGGATAGGATATTTGCTAGAGTAGCTTATATTTGACACCCTCTCTAGTGCCAAGCTGATCCACCCCCATATCCCTAAGCTAAATATTCATGCTGAATCTCCTTTCAAACTCTGAAAAAGCATCAGCAACAACAGGATACTTTTCCTGACCTCTCCCCTGCAGTAAACTGTGCTCCTTGGGCCATGCCAAAGCCATCCTAAAGCACTCTCCTTTTAACTGCATTGTGGTATTTATCAGAGGGGATTAGAGTTTTCCACTTTCCCAGGAGCTTACCAAGGGGCAGGGGCAATGTCTTCTGCACTTTTTATCCAGATGTTGAGTGACTTGGACTACCACATCCCTTTTACCTCAATCCTCACTCTCCAGGACCTACATTTCACCTTCAAATGTCCTCTCAACTACTTCTCAAGCTTCTCTCCAGGTCTCCCTCTTTGTGTCCAGTCCACTGGAGGACCGTAATGGGTTTTACATTTGAATGTCTTGCTGGGAAAAGTCCCCAAAATTACTTTTGGCATTACCCTGAGACACAGCACAGGTTTTGTCAGACTTTGAGAGTCTGTTTTCTGCATCTTCATCTGGCTAGTTCCCAACACTTATTGCCTGTCTGAAAACTTAAGCTGCTGCTTTACCTGGAGAGTGAGTTTGTTGCTTGAAATCTGTGCTATTGCAAGAGAGCCTCTCATCTGGGTTCTTCCAGGTCTCTGGATCCATTTGCCTTTGGGGCCTTATGCTGTGAGCTTCTTTCTCCTTCCCTTCTGTCATCTCTCTGCTGATGTTCTCAGCTTGATGATATCTCACCTAGTATTTCGCAACCATGTCTTGGCTGGGTGCACAGCTTGGAGCCAGCAGCAGCTGGTTTTATCAGTGTAATCTTTTGCTGTGAACAGCTAGAATGGTTTGTGAAATGCTCCTCTGTGCATCTATACCTCATGTACATCCAAAGATGTGGTGTGCTTCCTGATCAGTGTATGCGAGTTAGGCACTTTCAAAAACCATGAGTTTCTCCAAGGAAGAAAATGTACCATACCATTATTGAACTTTGGTGACCCCTGTCTTTCCTGAATAAACCTGACATTTGATGATCATATTACGTTGTTATGAAACAATGGTAGAAGCTGTCTGTGTCTCCTCTGTTCTGCCTATGTCTCCAGTCTGATTTCTTTCTGGGTTTGCAATCTTGTTGGGTCAAAGTGAACTTGGGGCAGAACAAAAGGAGAGAGACATGAATGCACGAGGGGTAACTCTAGAACAGCAACCAATTTTCTAGTTCTGTTGCCTGTTACAAATTTTCTAGCTCTGTTACAAAGAAATTCTGAGGTATTTTCTGCACAGTCTCATAGACGGCTCCAAAAGGATTGAGCCCCCAAAGCTGAGAGCAGTGACCCCACTTATTGACCCACCATCTGTTGACCTGCCCTACTCTGCCACTCCCCAAATAAACCTCACCCAAATTCTGGTCTCAAAAATCTGCTTTCAGTGAACTAAAAGTATCCAAATTTTTGCCAAGAGAACGAAGAAAAACTATTCACTCTTAACAAATCACTTACTATCTGTGGTTTAGTAAATTGTGGTCCAGGACTGAATCTTATTGTTAAGGGAGAGGTATAAAATTTATTGTATCCCTCCAAAGATACTATGTAATGTACAAGCTCTCATATATACTAGGTTTATTTATTTCTGAGGGTGTTTTTCTTACAGAGTTAGTATAATTAGATGAGATAATATATACATATGAAATTTGGGGCATGGTATGATCATTATTATTATTTACTTTGTATAGGAGAGCACATTGAAGTTGAAAGAGATGACATATGTTCCTTCAGGCACTGGTAAGGGACCCAACTCTGTCTAATTCCAAAGCCACCCACTCTGCATGCCACCTTCCATTTCAGTGATGGCCCAATCCATCCATGAGTGTTGAGAAGAGAGATTTAATTTGCAGATGCAATGCTTTTCTCTGAAATATCAGACTTACTCCGAGTTTCCTTTCAGCATGAAAATAATACCTTGTCCTCATTAAAATAAGCTGGCACCCCCAACATGAATCACCATGCAACATGTTTTTCTTCAAGAGTTCCACTATAAGAGAGCAGCCTTCACCAAAGTCTCCACTGGCAGGGCTATCTTTTAAAATGTCAAATCTCTAAGGGAAGAAAATAGATCCATCTCTATTTCTGTCTCCTTTCCTAACAAAATCCAATTATGGTAGCAATGACTGCTCATCTGCTTACTATCAAGATCTGCCGGTATTGGACCTTCAAGATGACAGATGATTCAAGTGTCCCCACGTTACCCTTAGAGCACATCCTTTATGACTAACTTTTACTCAAACTTTTGAATAATTATTCTGAAGATATAACCATTTCCATCCAAACTCAACTACATTTAGATTTTTCATCTGACAGAACACAACCATTTAATCTGATAAAATTACTCTAGTGTATCCTTTTTCATGCATTGGTGGTAAATTTGGAATTGATGTTTAGAAACTCTGCTGAGGAGTCTCCTCCATATTCTTGATTCAAGGATCCCTCTTTTCTCCAGGATTATTTTCTTTAATTAAGCTCAGGTCCTTCAGAAGTAAAGAATACACACCAAGCTGGCTTTGGGATTTAGTCAAACTTGGAATCATAATCAAGAATTTGCTGATTCTTAACAAATAATTTCCATTACAAAAATAATGCTGGCTTATTGAAGAGCATTTGAAAATACAGATTTCAAAAGTGAATAATGGGGCAAGGGGGAGATTAACCATTTCTAACCCCTATTGTTCACTCAGAAGAGTCTGATTGGCACCCAATCATATGTTAATGAACAGTTATAATAACAATCTCTCTATGCTTTCAATTTTATATTTTTATCATTTAACTAAAACATAAACATTTTGCTACTTATTCTTTAAAACATCATTTTCAAGGTATTTTTAGGATTTCATTGAATAGATATGGTTTACTCCATGATTAACCAGTGGTGGGGTATTTGGGTTGTTGCCCGGTTTGGGGCATTCTAAGTATAGTGATGTGCATTTTCTGTATTTAGGATTAAAAACCTTGAAAACAGAATTACTATGCCAAAGTATTGCCAACTTGACAATTATATTTGTATATATTCAAACTCAACTGTAGACAAAATTTTGCATTACCAAGCTTGACTTATGTCTCCCAAATGCATACCATTTTCCTGTCTCTTCCTCTGTTGCTCCTTCTCTCTTCATTTCCCATCCTGACCCAGTCCTGCCCATGCCCATAGCTGCCCACTGATCTCAGGTAATGTGTGGCTCCTTCTGCATACCCACCTTCTTGCATGGTATCTCTCCTAATCCTTTTACCAGTCTTTAATCTCTTCCCCTGGAAAACCCTCTCTCCCCAAATATTGATGGTTATATAACCTCAGATTTTACCCCTACCAAATATTTCCAATTTAACCAATACCTTTTATACTTTGTGGTCAAAACTGTGGAAAAGAGACTTAGGACAAGAAACTCTCTGATGATGTCATTTACATTACACTATGTAAGAAGTTGCCTAATCTGCCTATTGGTTATAAAACATAGCCATATTTTCAGTAAGCCAGTTATGATAAATATAACTGGCTTATATTTCTTCTCATAACTGCATCAGTAACATTGAAGCTAATGGAAATTCTGATTCTCCAAGTGGGAGACTGGGAGGTATACTGTTTCCCTTTATAGTTTGTCAGGACTAGTCAGTGATGGATGTGGCTGTGGAAATTGCCTGAACTGGCTTTGATTCATAGCATACTAGTGATGAACTTCTAAGCTTGCTCAAATGTTAGAAAATCAGTTGGTGGCTATTAACATTTTCTTAGTAACAGCTCATTTCTTGTTTCCCTCAACATGGAAAAGAAAATCAGAACAGGGAAATGTTGAATCAACCCTTGAAATTTGTTGTTGTGCAGCTAAGGTCACTTCCAGAACTAGAAAAGAAACACACACACACACACACACACACACACACACACACAAATGTTCTGGTAAATTTCAGACCATAATATTTGTTGATCCGACAATGATTTCCCTGTCTATCCCCCAATCTAAAGTGTTCTCAGATCAGTTTACAATCTAAAATGTTAGCAAATGATATGGAAGGCCGTATTTGACTGTAAATCATGCCATTAAGGATGGAACATCCTGTTCTTATCTGATCTGGTTGCTAAGGACTCACACTTCATGACTCAGGGGCCCACGTAGATCGAAGGCGCCAGCTGCCGGGTGAGATAGCAGATTGGGGAAGCAGCAATGCCAACCTGTTGAAAATGGATGAAGGCAAGCCGGTCATAGGAGTTTTAGGTGGTTCAGACAAATGAGGTGAGGAAAACTTACTCGGTCTTGGAATATTATGAGGTGACGGTCCAGGTCAGGAACCATCTGGAACTTATCTTGAGCTGCCAAAAGTGTATTTCAGGCACAAAACAAATCATGCTCTTCCATGCTCTGCAACTGCATTATTTTCCCTTCTGAATCCCACCCAGCATTTACTTAGGCCAAAATGAAAGAGTTATTAAACTTGCTATTATTTTCCTATGCAATACATATATAATATGTATGTTATGCTTAAAGCAGAAAGTCACAGTGAACTCAGCATGGGTCTACAGCCTTGACTCACAATCAGCAACTAGCTTTGTGACCTCGGGTTGATTGCTTTCTGTGCCCCAGTTTCTTCCTCTTGTAAAATAAGCCTCATGAGTGAGGCTTATACCAGATAAAGTGTGGAAAGCATATTTCATTATATTTTCTTGGTCTGTTATTTGGTCACAATATGTAGTCAATCAATATCTGCTATTTCTTCTATTCTTTTGGGGAGGTTCATAAGTAATTGATCTCAACTAAGAAAGAACATATTCTATTTAATTCATTTTTGTCTCCTTAAACTCAGGAAGGAAGATGATAAGAAAGATACTCTATTTGCTATATTGAAAAATTGTGCTTTAGAACATGACTTGCTACCCTCCAGTTTTACAGGAGCAGTTAATTTTCAGATACTTAAAAAAAAAAAAAAAGATAATGGGGTGACTAACGGCTGTGCTTCCACAGTCATGCAGAGCTGAATTTAAATGCCTACTTTTTCATTTATAATATGAGCATACTACTTCATTTCCTTGTGCTTCAATTTTCTTATCACAAGAATATGAACGGTAATGGCACATACCTTATTGTGGTTGGGGGAAAATGTAGGAAGTAATATACCCAAGTGGTAAAACATATCAGACCTGGAATATGCATCCTCCACAGATGTTTACTGTTTTTATATTAGGAATTCGGGGTAAGGTAAAATAGTGGAACTATTTGAAAGAGTTTCCTTCTGCCGTTCTTTTCAATTAAGACTGTCCAATTGAAGATCGTTGTGATATAAAGTCATCATATCATGAATCTACAGATATTTTTGTTATTTCAGACTATTACATAGTAGGCTCATTATAGATGAATCCCATCCTAGGTTGAATTGTTCTAACATTAAAGCTTAAAAATGTTGGTCAAACTAAAAGATTTTGTCTATTTCGTATCCAAGGAATTGTTACCCAATTAATTGTTGTTATCTAAAATAGCACCAATATATATTCACCCAAACATAATTCACTGACTCTTCCATTATTTTTTCTTGGCCAATATTATATTTTTTTTGAGAAAGTCTGAACTTAATATGTACTAGTTCCTTCTTCTTCCAAGAAGTCCTTAATTCTAATTTAATAATTTCAGGGAATAAGCTCTGACCTTTCCAGGTGATTTCTCCTTATAAACTAGCATCTGCCCCAATGTGTCTGGCTTCTTGACTGCTCAAGTGACTGAATTATCTCTTCATCCTCACTTTGCCATCCACATTTATTTCATATTTTTGCTATGTTTTTAAATCCAAGCTGGCAGTGTTTCTGCTGATATAAAATTCTCAAGAAAGTTGTGGACCTCCTTTTTGTACATCACTCCATTTGATGAGAAGCTCCTCTGAGGACCTTTCTGGGATAATCTCATCTCAGTTCCTAGTTTCTGTTGAGATGTCCGAGGGGATCCCTGAGTCATACAGTTAATAAATACAGTTATGTGACTCAATATTCTGACTTATAAAATGGATAGGCTGAGAATTTCCCAAGTCCTTAGTTCTGGCTACCTTTCATTTAACAATTCCTTTTTTGCATTGGCTTCTTTCCTCTTGCATTTCTACCCCAAGCAGCAAGAAGACACAACAAGGTCATCCCTTCAATGCGACATTTGGAGACCACCTCAGCTAACTGTCCAGTTCCATATTTTACACGTTCTGCTTTTCCCACCACAGTAAGATATAGTTCTGCTCAGATTCTGCCACTATGTAATATGGATCCACTTCTTTCTGGTTTTCAATAACATGTTCTTGTTTCTTTCCACATCCTCAGCAGAGTTGATTAACACTCATATTTCTGTTTGGTCTGTTTAAGGCAATCTAAGCATCTTCTTGCATGTTCCTCAAAATTCTTCCAGATTCTCCACACTGCCTGATTCCAAAAGCACTTCCACATTTTAGGTATGTGTTACAGCACCATCCACACTCAGTTCTGAAACATCTTCACTTTAGTTTCCTATCACTGCTGTACCAAATTAGCACAAACTGAGTGACTCAACAGAAATGTATTATCTGACAGTTTTGTCAGAAGTCAGACAAAGTTCTCACTGGGCTAAAACCAATGCATCAGTAGGGCTGTGTTTCGTCCTGGAGGCTTCAGTGGAAAGTCTATTTTCATGCCTTTTCTTGCTTCTCTAGACTGCCTCAGTACCTGGCTCCTGGTCACTTTCCTCCGTCTTCAAAGTCAGCTCTGCAGGGTGAGTACTTCTCACATTGCTTTACTCTGAACTTGCTCTGCCATTATGTCTCCTTCTTTGACTCAGACTCTTCTGCTCCCTTTTCTGCATTCAAGAATCTTGTAATTCCATCGCCCAACTGGGTAATCCGAGATAACCTCCCCATCTAAGATCAGCTGATTAGTAACTCCCATTTCATCTGTAATCTTAGTTTTATTTTGTCATGTGCCCAAACCTATTTGTAGGTTCCAGGAATTATGACATGTCCATCTTTAGGGAGTCGTTATTCTGTTGACCAGAGCTCCACTCACTAATGCCCCCACTTTCTAGGTCTGCCAGAAGGTAATAATAGAACATTTTTAATCAACAATTGAGGACTCCAAAGAAACCTCTACACATTTAAGTCTCCCCATTCCAATCTCAATTCTGGTTTCCTACAGAATTGCCTATGTCTATTGATGCACTTCCCATAACATTAACCACAACTTTGTGGGTGCACACATACATGTGTGAGTGTGCATGCATGTGTGTGTGACACAGAGCTCAAGGAAATTCAGAAAGAGGAATTACAAAGCTAAGTCTTGGCTAGAAGTCAATCCATTGGAAAAGCATACTTCACAGGTTTTTTGGTTTTGTTTTGTTCTGTTTTAATTTATTTTATTTTTATTTTTACAGACTGCATTTTGATTCATTGTACACAAATGGAGTACAACTTTTCATTTCTATGGTTGTGCATGATGTAGATTCATACCATTCATGCGATCATAAAGACATCAATGCTCAGTGACTGTTGGATCTAAGTTGCAACTTCTTATAATCATTCAAATCTTTTCTCTCTAAAGATTGATCATGTACTTACATTTTTTTATGTCACTTTCCCCTTTGTTCCTAGGCAAGTGGTGAATATTTATTGTAACTTTGCTAAATTAAGAGAGGATGAAGATTATTTCCCCTAAAAAGATTCTTATTTCTCTTTGTATCTACCTTATTTTAAGCACTTAAGAATGCATGAATAAGCATAGTTTTTAAAAAGCAGTATATTTAAAATCACCTTTTTAAAATGTTTTAATTTGTTCTAATTAGTTATACATGACAGTAGAATGCATTTATGCATTTTGATAAATCATACATAAATGGAGTATAATTTCTCATTTTTCAGATTGTACATATCGTAGGATCACATCAGTCATGCAGTCATATATGTACATGAGGTAATAGTGTGTTTCAGTCTACTATCCTTCCTGCACCCATAAATAAACCCATAGTCTCAGAGTGTGTTAGGTTTAGAATACATGGTAGTCAACTTAAATAAAATTGAGAATACAAACACTGGTGAGTTAGTGTGATTACCCACCCATTTCCATCAAATACAATTTTCTTTGTGGGTTCAACATTATATATTATGAATAGATTCTTATGGTTTTTTTGCTTGTTTGTTTTTTGTTTTTTGGTTTTTGGGTTTTTTTTTTTTTTTGGTACCGGTTAGAACCCAGGGGCACTTAACCTCTGAACCACATCTCCAGCCCCTTTTTATATTTTATTTAGAGACAGGGTCTCCCTGAGTTGCTAGGGTCTCACTAAGTTGCTGGGGCTGGCTTTGAACTTGCAATTCTCCTGCCTCAGCCTTCTGAGCCACTGGGATTACAGGTCACTGTGCCGGGCAAGTTGGTCAAGTTTTAAGATGATAACGAAATCACCCCTCACACAGTACACACATCACAACTTTTAACACAGTATCATGTACATACCATGTGAGCCAACAGTTATTCTTGATTTTCAAAACTTTGAGAAATAATTCAACCTTTCAATCTAGCTCTTCAGGTTAGGTGTATCCCCCATTGGACACAATATTGGTTTTTATTGATGTCTGTAAAGCTCTACCTTCTTGTCCAATCCTCACTGCAAGCCAATTTGTATTCCATAACCAGGCCACATTCTCATCTTAAGCATCCTTTTGAAATTTCACCAAAGTGAAGAAATAACGTGGCAATTCATCATACAATCTCGGATTTGCCTTGTGCCTCCCTTGAAACTTTGAAGCAGTAAGACTTGTTTTATGAAATTGCAGGCGGCAGCAGGGACTAAAAGCTTTTTCCTGATGGGCCTAGATGAATGAAGTGCAGAAGTGTTTTGATTTTCTGGTTGTATGCATCGGATGGAGATGCTACCTTTTCTACCTTTACTCTCATTAGTTCACTGATTTGTTTTGGCTATTGAAGGCAACTCATTTCTCTCTTGCATGGGAATCAAGAGAGAGAGGCTTGAGGGGTTGCTGGAGGAGTCGTTTAACCTTGGTGCTTGCAGACTCCTGGAAGTCACTTGGCGAAAATGATGATAATTTCTACTCTTGATTTTCCTCATTTTCCTCTTGCTCTTAAACTCCTACCTCTTAAATTTATCACAAGAAGATCTACTGCAGCTTGACTTCCCCAGGGGCCGGAGGAAGTAGAAAACCCTCGCTCTGTAAATTAAGATTACTGCCACATACCCACTGACAAACTTGTAAATAAAAATACCCTAGATCCAACTCTGGCTTTCAAAAATGAATGTATACTACCCTCTTTTATAGTTCTTTGGTATTAGATGAGAAAATAAGTCTGCTTATCTTCTGAAAGATTATAGCACCCAAGTTAATTATTTTGTTCCAAAGGGTATTGTTTAGGCGTTTTAGAATTGCTCCATTGATTTTAGCCAATATGTATTTTCCACAGAGAGCTCAACAGTTTCTACAAACTGGAGATTTGAGTCAGGGCAGGAAATTACAGTTTGATGTTCATGAGAGCAGAGCAGATTTTTGGATTTTCCCCTTCAATGGAAATGTGTATGGGGAGAATTTAGTTTGAGCTGCTTAAAATACAGGTCTATGTGTCCTGAAGAACAGAGCCACAGCAACTTAGTTAATTTTTTAATTTTAGGTATAAACTGGCAGACCCAGTTATTCAAAATAGAATTTACTTACTATTAAAAAAGATAACTAGATATTTTCTCAACAATGCTGATATGTTAGTAGCTATTAATATGTCAGTCTAAGGCCATAGATTCAGGGTTAATTTTTATAGAAATAGATATACTAAGATAAATAAGTGCATAAGTAAATAAATGAGTAAAAAATAAATAAGTAAATAAATAAATAAATAAGAGAGAAAATCTTATTTTTTGTGGCTTCTGTTTTGAACTCTTAAAACACAAATCGTCCACTGACTTCAGGGCCCAAACTAGAAAACAAAATGCAGTGCACCAAGGGACTCGTCTGTCAAATTGTTTTATGGCCGCTCATGATTGCACGTGTCTGTAATGGGGATACCAGGAGATGGCTCACCTGGAAACCTCAGTGACTGATGCTGGTCTCTGAGGCGTGAAGTGAGAAAGCTGTTTAATTGACAAGCAATAGTCTAGCAATGAGTTATTTTCTGAGGCCTATTTATTGCACACTTATTATGTACAAGGACCCATACTAGGTGCAATGAAGATACAGATATTAATAAAATCTAAAAATTAATAATTGAAGTCACCACAACTTCAATTCAAGGTAAGGGGAACTACTTAACAGGGCACTTCCGTAAAGAATTTACGAGAGGAACAGCAAGTTTGCAGGAACCTTAGAAGAGAGGATAGTGTGATGAAAATGCCAACTTGAGCTTGAACCTAGGAGGACAATGCTGATGATAATGAACACTGCCTGAAGTTGAATCCCAGAATGACAAATGTTCAACTCTACCAAGAGAACAGTGAGATAAGCACTATCTTAAAAGGTAGTAGAAAAGTAAACCCATTAGAATACAGCATCAAAACCATTTATGGACAGTAATTTTGCAACGTATATTGAGATTCAGGACAGAGATCACATTCTTGGGCTTGGTCATTCCTCTTTAAGGATATAGCCCCATGAGAGCAGCTGAAATGGCCAAAGATGTATGTATGGAACTGGTTGATGTCATTGTGGTATTCTTTATGATATGGAAAAAATGTAAAAATAAAGCAAAAATATTGGAATCCCCAGCTCCAGCGGGGCTCTTAGGCCGGTTGGAGCCATTCTACAGCTTCCCCAGCAGAGAGTGACCATCTGCAGCTGCCTGATTCCTCAGAGTGGAGCGCTGGTCTTCCAGTGCCATTGTGCAGTGGCTCCTGGAGTGCTCTGGCCCAGGACAGCTGGAATCCCCAGCTCCAGCGAGGATCTTAGGCCCTTCAGTGCCATCCTACAGCGTCCTCGGGAGAGAGCAATCACCTGCCACTGCCTGATCCGGCAGCACGGAGTTCAGGCCTGACTGGTCTATCAAGCCCAGTGTCTCCATCACTGAGCACGGTTCTGCGCCCCCACCCCAGCTAGGTCTAGTGCCCAGGCCCACACCCTGGCCCCATGTCTAGCGCCTGTGCTGCGTCTGATTGTCTATCAACACCATGCTGCCTCTGCCCAGAGGCATTGATCATTCCCAGCCTGGAGGCAGAAGCACCCGTCTTGGGTCACCACTTGATCAAGCACCTCTCAAACATCAGGTCATTAAAACATAAGAGGTTTGAACTGTACAGTGTATTTTTATCACAGAACGTTTTCTAAATTAATTGTAATACTACGATTATTCCTAATATATCCACTATA